>JAQMYL010000015.1:3177143-3192198 GCA_030014365.1 Clarias pachynema | reverse complement strand
CCGTAATATTTGGGGGAGGGGGCACAAAAGTAAATTTCTGCTTAGGGCACCCATTTGGCCAGCAGCGGCCCTGATTAAACTACATAGTTTACATTTTGGCTCCAGTCAAAATATAACATTTATTCATTAATTAACTGGCAGTGTTTACACATCTTGCATCAAATTTATATTGCACTATGGGATAATGTAACCACATATCTAACCGATACACCAATACAGCTAGCAAGGTACCTGTACAAGTAATCTCTCCGGTGAACACCACTGACAGAATTTGGAAACACCAATTAGTTTACCTGTAAGTACACAAGAACTGAACCCATGACCCAGGGAGTTGCAAGGCCACTGTGCTAACCACACGCTATGCTACACTACGCTACACTACTTACACACACACTACAATTTGGTATCAAAAGCTTTTGAGACTAGTTTAGTAACACCACAGGAAGCACCGACCTTCATAAGTCAGTGTGTCATACGACATCGTCCTGTGTACATCGGAAGCTGGGAAACTTGTGCTATTATGACCACGTGCATTATCACATCTTTGTTGGAACAAAGAGTGAAACTGAGCAATTCTGCCACAGAGATGTTTGACATGATTTGGTAAGTTTATGGCAATACTGCAATGAGTTGTTCAAGTTCAAGTGGGATTTTATTGTCATTTCAACCATATACAGTTCAGTACACAGTGATACAAAACAACGTTCCTCTAGGACCAAGGTGCTACATACAATATAAATGAACAACAGGTGCTTTCAAGTTTTTTTGAGTGACATGCGCACTTCTGGCTTGATAGGAAAGCTAGCTGTTATTTAATCAAATTATGCAAGCTACACTTTGGCTAAATAATAGTTCCAATTCATCTCCTTCCAATCAGGGCTTACGCAATGCCATATCATGCAAACAAATTTAATTACTAAATGCATCTTTCATTTAAATCATTTAGGCAATGCAAATGTGTTTGTTCCCTTGCCAATAACTACATCTGAACAAAACTATACTAATGAGAGATAATCTGATATTATGGGCATGTGCAGTATCTTGAATAAGCTATAATTACAGAGTGCAATATACATAACAGAGAGTGCTATGGATTCAGAAATGCCACTCATCAACAAACTGGCAACTCAATGTACATTTACTACTTAAAAAAGTAACTACTACTACTTAAAATTTTAATATTGTTTTTATTATTATACCGCTTATATTAATATAAACATAATCCGGTAAGGACAAAAAGTACAGCAGGAAAACAAACCGCCAAACAAACAAAAACCTTGTTCTAACTACCAGTTTTTCATGCTGACACTAGTTTGTTTACTGTTTGCATGATGAAGTGATTAAATGATAAGCCAAGGTGAGTATTTGTATGTGCATGAAAATAGTTTTCCAAGTAGAGTGCATGCATGTCTGAAAACAGAGCAGACCTGTCCCTTAACTCTTTCTGTGTGTCAGGCTTGGACAACTATTATAATATACTCCAATAGTTGACTAAATATAAACAAACATAAAAAAATATGCACACAATGTCAAGTCTGGTTAGCACTTGGATAGTAGATCACCTGGAAATAGGAGGTGCTGTAGGGGTGACACAGTGCCTTATTGTTATTACCGTTGCCCTGCACCTTGAGCATTGTTTTCAATCTTGCTCTGGTCTATGCGGGTAGATTCTGCATGTTTGTCCTGTAGCTTGGGTAAGTGTGTGCTCGTGCCCAATGAGTCTGCACCCCATGCCCCAACACAGGATAAGTTGTATTAAAGATAACAATAAGGAGACTTGTCCATGTGTTTATTTTATGTCATATACTGTAAGAAAAAAAAAAATTTTTTTTTTTAATTAATGAGTAATAGGACATAAATTTTATGTTAATGTATTAAAAGTTTTAATGCAAGCTGTTTACAAAAACCTTTGAGTGAACAAATTTGGATTTACAGTGTCGTACAGTGCACTGTATCTAATAGAAATGCAAAATAAGAAAACACAAAGTACAGTCAGTCACATTTTCATAAAATTTATTTATGACACTGTGACCATTAACAAATTAATATAAACTGAAAGATTTTGTGCGAAATTTTAAAAAAGGCCAGCAATAATAATAATAATAATAATAATAATTCAAGATTCAAGATTCAAAGAACTTTATTAATCCCAGAGGGAAATTGCTTAATAATAATAACAATGACAAAGCACTATGCCACCCAACCACACCTAATGTCATCTTCACATTCACAGTTGTCACTGGCACCCAAAAAACAGATTTGCTGAATTTTATTATTTAATTTAAGTATTTATTTCAAAGGTTTCTTAGGCCATAATGTAAATACAGTGTACTGTGGTATTTTATTGCTAAAGAACATTAACCAAATCAAATAATGCTAACTAACATGGTTCTAGATCACTTCTACAGGCAAATTCTGACATTTGATTGCTACACCAATCTATTATTTTCAAGTTGTGACTTTTTGTTTGCTCATTTTTTAATAAAAACAAATAAGGTGAAAAGGTGAAAATCTATAAGCCATGTAACAACAAAATGCACAGATAAATGAATGCACCCTTTACGTATGCAAAGATAAGCTAAAGCATTGTAAACTTAGTAAAGCAGATGTACACTTTCAAGTTTATGCATTAACACCCAAATTGTTCCTCAACCGCAAACAAAAAATCTATTTATCTTATATTTAAAATAGATTAGCACAACCCATAAAAATGATAAGAACAATGCCACATAAGACAAAAAAATCCTTAATTCTTATCTTCGTTTGTTATTATTATTATTATTGTCTCCTTCAAGTATAACCAGCATGATATTAATGCACAGATAAAGGAATCTCAATACTTTTTACTGTAAACATGAATTTAAAAACAATCCATGAATTATTCTTTTAAGATTTAATGAAACTTTTTTTCTTGATTTTCTTGGAAACTTGGCTCGACAGCGGCATACCAAACAATATGCTGGAACTCGAGGACAATCTTTCATTGTTTCTTCTCACTGCTCTAATGATTTTGAAAAGCTGATTATTAAGTGTAGACCCTTTTCATGTATATACAGTATGTATATCATTATTTTGAGCATGTTATCTTCTTGACATGTATTGTCCACTGCACAATGTTAGCACAGTTATACTGTCTATATAGACCCATACCCTCATTTACCACATTTGTTATTTATTGTAAATAGGCCACTTTTGCACCTCTGGTCAGATGCTAACTGCATTTCATTGAATCTGTACATGTACTCTGCACAATTACAAAGTTTAATCTAATCTGATCTAATCTAAGACTCAAGTATCCCTTCCGTGATTCACTGGGATTCTTTCTGTTATATTAAGCAGGAATTCCATGTAATAAGCTCTCAAAGTAACTGCTAACGCTAGCACTGAGTGAGTCAACTATCTTTGTGTATATGTGTGTTTGTGTATCTGTGTGTTTTTCTTGACATTTTTGAAAGTTTCCTTGAGACTTTGTGGCGGTAATGTGTTAATCACATTAGTCACGCTCCTACCTGCCTATTGTTTGCCTGTGTGCACTGACTTTTCACAGGTACATGTATATCTAATTCCAATTATTTCCTTGTTTTAAATCGGATCTAATCTCAAATTTAGGGTTTTACATAGAACTTTCTTATTAGTAGTAGTAGTAGCAGTAGTACCCCTAAGAATTATAGTGAATGCCAATATTTTTCTTTTATTTTTATGCTTTCCATAAGTTAAACACCATGGGGACAAAGTGCAGCTGCCCAGAACAAGCACTGTGGTCCTAAACATCACTGACAAAAATAATTAAATCCTTCAAATCACTTGTCAAAAAGTAAGGACTACACTGTTTATTACAGAAAATGAATATTAAGCAAATCATAATATATTAATCTGCTTATAAACAATATAATATTACAAGTATAAGGTAGAAATTTAGTAATGTGCAAGATATGTAATATAATGGCTTTGTACACAAAATAGCCTTTTGTTGGATCTATAAGAATCAATCAAATGGCAGGTGATTAGGTTAATAATAAGCTGCATGATTTTGATACTTAAGTCAGAGGCAATTTTTTTTTTTTTATCAAACGAAAGGCTTGATACCAACATCTGATACCACATGCCAAGTGATGCATACCTAGTGTATAGACACACTAATGAACAAACTTAACAAAATTACAGAATTTGCATTGGGTATAGAACAGAATCAGACCCATTTAAAATAATCACATTTCATGCTCAAATCTAAATTGTAAGAGGGGTTTCTTAATCCTTTTTCTATAAAATATCAATATAAATGATCAATATAAACATATTTCATTAAAACCTAAACAACTGTAATAGGTTATTTATTTAGTAGAGACATACTTTGTTTTCCAGAACCCTCCACCAAAAGACCACATTTAGGATCAAATTGAATTCATAATAGATACCAAAAACATGTCCTCTTACTAAGGAAAAAAGTAAGAGTTGAAGTGAAGTGAAGATTTGAAGTGTTATGACCTGGTAATGAAATTTTTTAATGCCAAGTTAAACACTGTGTCAAATCAGCAGTTAATTTCCAGTGTTAAATTCCAGTGTGTCATATCAGCAGTTAATTTAGCCATGTACTTAATTTCTGAGAATTCTCTACATCAGTGGTCTCCAACCACCGGGTCGCGAACCTGTACCAGGACGTGGGTGATTCGGTAACAGGTCGCACAGAAAGGATGAAAAATACATATTTAATTTTATTTCCATTTTATTGACTATCAGAGTTTGAAGAGTGTTTTATTTTTAAAAAATGATCAGATCGTCTCCCATTCATTTCCATCTGCACATAATGTGATTCACATGCTTCAAGGGTTGTTTGCAGTGACAGCAACAAAAATTAAATTACGGAGCAGAATGGATATGAGAAATACACTTCGTGTGTCACTCTCCCTCATCACTCCTAGACGGGAAGATCTCGTCACAGAGGAATAAGCTCAAGGCTCACACTGATTCTGTGTTATGTTGTATAAATTGTGCACTTTATTATGCTTGGTGAAGAGTGTTTGATGGCCAGTGTGTGGAAAACTGGTCTGTCAAAAGGTTGGAGTGCAGACTTCGTTTCCTATCGCACTGATGCCTGCTTGTGATTCTGACTCTAGCTTGCGGTTTTAAATTTACATCTACAGAATTTGGCAGACACCATTATCCAGAGAGACTTATATGAGGGCATTGAATTTTCCATCAATAAATATATTCTTACTGGTGGCTGTTTTTGACTTAGTAGGAAAATGGCAGTGTTCTGAATTTTATGCAGGCCACTACAGTAAGCCAATGGAGAGAGCAGAGTACTGGGGTGGTGTGGGAGAACTAAGGAAGTGTGAAAACAAATCATGTAGTCGCATTCTGGTTCAGCTGCTGAGCCTGTCTGTTTTCAATAAATTCAAAACCTGCAGTTCCAACCATCTTTGCTTAACTAGCTAATGATGGCAAAATGACCATTATAAAATGATACATCTGACAGTACATTAAGGTAAATAACTGATCTATATTTCTTGTTTAAAAAAGAAGAGTTAATTACTAACTTTTTCAAAGTACTCCAGTGAAACAGGAAAAAAAAAATCAGCCACATCCCATATGTGCAAACCATGCACTAGTGTTTAGGGAAGAACAAGCAATAACAAAACATCCAGTGTGAAAGTTGATAAAGTGGATAAATGACTGTAAACCTTACAGTAAATAGACAAATATGAAGTATGATGACTTCTTTATAATGTAAAGTGAGTGCTAAGTGCTATATAGAGTATTCAAAAAGCACTGCTGAAACTGAAACATAAAGTCATAGGTTACCGTTATTATTTATCTAAAAGATAAGGTCTGTATTTCAAGAGGAATTCATCTGAATTCTCCTCCCACAACTACAAGACTGAAAACTGATCCTTCCAACCAAGAAAACACACCCATACACATGAGAAGGAAAAAAAACTTTTATCTACATTTTACATATAAGCTACACTCAGGTTAGAGAGGAAACACAATGAAGACAGCATGAGGAAAATAATTATGACGCTGATCACCCTCTTCATAATAGTAAGTTTTTATTTTTCATTGCCACTAATTTTACATAAAGTTAACTGAATATGTTGCATGAATCTTAAATGTTATTTATATCATTTATCTTGATATGGATGCAGTAGAGACAGAAAACATTCTACATAACTAATAATCATTATGCAGATACCAGAAATATGTTGCGGAACAAAATAAAATAAAAAAACTACTGCCTCAGGTTAAGGTTCACTATGAAAACTTTCCATTTCGGGCACATTAAAAATATATACTTTTCCATCTATGGGTATTAACTTCAATATTTGCTTTCTTTAGCACTTCACTTAAAACATTTAAGCCTTAATAAGTGTTTTTCCAAACATAACATCAAGTACGGTCACAGTGTTCACAATTATTATCTTATTTCACAACATAAAACTGGTTAAAAGTTAAACGTTGTTGGTTATTTCTTGTCATTTCCAAATAGACTTCTGCGCTTTTAGATTTTTACCTAATGAGCACTGCCAATTAAAAGAAGTGTAGATTAATTAGAAGTGTAGCAACACTTGACAATACTGCTCGGTAACTCCTGTGTGACTTTGCAGGGACTAAGAATAGACAAATTAATAGTAGTGTATTAAATGCCACTGCTACCATATAATACTAATAAATACTAATTTATTAACTAAAAAGGGACTATTTGATAGTTCATTGTTAAATAAGCAGAGATTTCTGTTTATTTCTAGACTGGTCTTCTAAAATTGTTCTTTGTTTGTTTGCCTGCTTGTTTGTTTCCCATTAAAAGTTACTGTAAATAAAAAACTTTACATTTAATTTCTGCTTATCAAATTTAAATATTAAATGTGACACTGATTCAATGTACCATGCCTACCATACGTGGAATAGTTTAGACAAGGCTATTCAATAAAAATATTTACAGTTCAGGAACTGTAAACACTGACACTAAAATGAACATTTAGTGAAATAAAGTCAATCAGATGTTGTTTGAAATCTGCTTCCTTAATTCTTCCACCAGCATTATAAGGAACACTGCATGCCTGCATCATGACTTCCCTAGTGGATTTCTGATACCGTACTCCATGTTGAGTTTTCATGCTAATGCAAGCATAATTTGCAGGTTAGAGGCAACATGGTGATATTTTATTTGTCAAGTTATTTCTTTCATATTAACTTAAAATTTTTGACTCCAAGCTTTAAAACCCAAGCCCATTCCTTATAAACCCTTTTATTAAAAAAAAAAAAAAAAAAAAAAAAGCAACTAAATGCAATATTTATCTTGTCTTTTTCCACACTGCAGTGTGTAGCCACGATATCCGCCCAAAGCAAAATCAGGCAGAAAAGGACATGGATCGTTGACTCATTCAATATAGAGGAAGAAAGTCCAGGCCCTTTCCCATATTCACTTGGCACGGTGAGTACTGCATTTCAGTGAACACTGTTAAATTTATATAAATTCTGTATGAGCTGAAAATAATCTGTACTATGTATAATGCAAAACAAAAAAAATCATATTTTCATGTTTCATATATTTTCAGTGTTGTAAAGAGCACTGCTGTGCTGATCCCATGTGTACTCCCACAAGTATAGCAATAAAAAATTTATTCATCAAAAAAAAAAAACCTCCACAGAAATAAATAAAAAAGAAAAGACAGACCCACACTTTGTAGATAATGGGGACTTGATTTAAAATCGCTGTACCATAATTTGATGCTTTTTTTTTTAAACAGTTTTAATTGTAGCATGTGCTATGCTCACTATAGACAAAATAAAATTAGATTAAGATGAAACAATCGAGCGCAAACAAGACTGTAATGTGAGCTCTTCTTTCAACACAGATGTGTGGAGTGTAAATAATAATAAAATTTTTAAAGGAAAATAAAGTAAGAAACAAGAGATGTAATCAGTAAACCTGGCAAGTTCTGAGTAGACAGGGGTTCGGTTATTAGCATGAGGGCTTTGGTAGCTTTTAAGCTATACGTATTATAAGTATAGCTTATTGCGTTATTGAACAGTTCATTTTGACCCCAAAAAGCAAATTTCTATAATGTTAGCTCACTTGAATCCAACATATAGCAAAGACATCATGAGGCCACATGACAATCACAAACGATACATGTCTAAATTCTTATCCCTAATCACAAAGCAGCTATCAAATGTTATTTTTAAATGTTGTTATTTTTAAACCTACTTACAATGCTCAATCAGAAGCAATAAAACAGCGGCAAAACATCAGCAAGAGTGACATAATGAACAAGTCCATCAGCGGCACCAATATCCTAGATGCACATCTAATTCCAGAAAATAGAATTTTTTTTTTTTTTTTTTTTTACAAAATACAAAATTATATAAGACACTGAGATCACTTAATCAAAGTGATGAAGTGAAAGGCTACTAATGCTGCTACTACTACTACTACTACTACGCCTACTACTACTACTAATAATCATATTCCCCCTCATATTTTATTTGCTTTTGTTTTAGATAAACATTCAGCGACCCTATTTGGTAAGGTTCTTTCTCAAAGGGAGGGGTATTGATGAAGACCCTAAAGATGTGCTGAGTATCAACGTCAGAACTGGTGAAGTTCTCGTGCATAAGAAAGTCGACTATGAGACCTACAAAAATCTCTCGGTATATATTACTTAGATGCTGCATTTATCATAAACATATTTAAAATGTATATGACAGCATTGCTACATTCCCAGTTGTAACTGGTCATAAGATGTTGATTACTTTTCTATCATAGCAGCTTTGCCAATAATGCAGTGTTAAATCAAACCACGTTTATGTATGTATTATCATTCCAATACATTATCATTTCTACAGTAACAGCTAATTCACAGGAACTTGTATGGTAGACACTCTTCTACAACAGACATAAATGGTGAGGGACATTTAGGGCTTTGGGACATTTATTAAATAAGTCTTTGGTAATAGCTGAAACTGAGCTGGAAAGCCACATAAGCTGCAGTCTTTTGTTTTATTAACTGTAGTCTTTTGTTTAATTAAAAAAGAAAATCTCACATAATGGAAGGGAACCAGAACTGAGCTCATTTATAGTCATTCGATAAAATTAAATGTAACTTGAATCAGCTTAAAATTATAATATGTTGCTCTTCAATAAATAAAAATGATTAGCTTTGGCAGGTCGGTAACAACAGGTCAAAGGCTGCTATAGGAAAATAATCAATGATGGAGTGGTAGCAGTTACACTCAATTTGACACCACTACACTGTTTATTATTTTACTACAATATCGTATTCCTATATTTATGTTTATATAACAAATTATTAAGGTAGCGTCAATTAATTTCTTTTTATTATTTTGTAACAAATATCAGTTTTAATGAGTTTTTAATCTACATTTAAATCCAGCATTTTATTTACAGTTTGTTTTTTATTTTTGCAGTTCAGGTTTGAAGCATTGAATAAAGATTTCGAACTGGACACAAAGCTTGGAGTTGAGGTTCATATCTTGGATATTAATGATCATGCACCTGTTTTTAATCCTCCTCACTATGAGACAACACTTGAGGAATCTGTAGCTCAAGGTGATTTAACACTATATATGTTTAAGTATTCGTATTATCCATGTAGATATATTTAAGGTTTTTGTTTTTTTGTGGGTTTTTTTTTGTACTAGTTTAGCTGTAGTACATTGATATATGCCAGGTTGAAATCACCTGATTATTAAAAATTTCAATAACAAATACAAAGAATATAATGCCCCATTTATGTGGAGATTATATAACATGACTTAATGTCAGTTTCTGTAGATGGGATACATCTCATGAAAAAGTTGTTAACATGGAAATGAAACAAATGTAATGTGGCTTTATAATACGTACGCATGAAGTAGCAAGAAAAGTTAGGAAAATTATTTTGTTCTGTAACACTTCTCAGCTTTACAATTTCTCAATAGGTACACCGATTACCACAGTCTTCGCTTCAGATGGTGACAACCCATCCACACCCAATGGCACCTTCTCATTTACACTGGACTCAGTCACGCCAAAAACAGATAATATTGAATTTTACATTTCTCAGAACGAGACTGAAGGAAATATTTATTTTAAAGGCTGCTTGGATTATCGGGTAAATATAATTCAGTATTCTGTTATATGCTGTGTTTTATTAGTAAAGTGCCCCTGTTGTTTTGGTAAACAATTCCATCCATCCATATCTACTAGCTATACCACTTATACTGTGTAGAGTCCCAGGGGGCCTATTCCAGAGAACTTACAACATAAGGTGGGGTACACCCTGGCTAGAGTGCCAACCCACCGCAGGACACAAGCACACAAACACTCATACAAGCAAGCACACACTATGTGCATGCTGGGGAGGAAGCCGCGTCACATCTATCGCTCTGGAATAGGGTAAATCTGGACTCGTCAAACCACATGACCTTTTGCCGTTGCTCCAAAGTCTGATATTTATGCTTCCCATCAAATTAAAGCCCTTTTGATTAGGTTCACTGTACATACTCTTCAACAAGTGTTTTTTTACGACCACACAGCTGTTTGTTTCCCAATTCTGTAAATCATATGTGTGTGAAAATTTAACCCTCCTTAAATATGATAAAATCTTTTTTTTTACTGTTTGTTATTAAATATAATATCAATTATATAAATTATAAACATCATTTATAAATTATACATTATAATATGTATTTTCAGAAAGCACAAACCTATACACTCTCGATCAAAGCCACAGACAATGGAGACAAAAAACAGCTGTCTAACACAAGCAGAGTGGTTCTGAAAATCATTGACAAAAACAATTGCCTTCCTGAAATCACTGGTCAAACCGTGAGTACTGTCTAATCCTTCTTAAAAATAGACATAAATTGTGCATTAAGCAAAATAACTTAAATCTGTTCATAAAGCATTTTAATGTACTGCCAGGTTGGGATACACTATAGTACACTATTTTTTTTTTTTCCATACTAAATTACATTGACGCCCCTTGCACTAAAAGTCAACATGCATACTATGTCCAGTTCCTGCTTGCTCGTCGTGTCAATGTGTGGTGCAGTAAAGCATTTTATTATTAACCCCAAAAAGCAGTAATGTATGGACTATGCCTTCATGCCACCTTCATGCTTTGTTTTTTTTTAATGCTATGTTGACAATGGACATTAAAATAATGAAATAAATATCTAATGCATCATTGATTTTTTTTCTATGTGAGGCAGGCAAATTTATACTCTCTTTCACGCACCTAATTTTGACTATGTCAGGGGCACAATGATGTTATCCGCTGCTGTCGAATATGTTTTTTTTTTTTTTCAACATTATATAAGTGACTTCATGTTCATCACTTTATTACAGCCATGTAAATAAAATTGCTCAATTTCGCTATAAAACTCAAGTGAATAAAAAAAACTAATCTGAATATATCTGGAAGTTAAGTCTTAAGTCAATCTTAAGTCAAAATGTTTTGACTTAAGGTCGAAACATTTCACTACTCATCCAAGGAGCTTCTCCAGTCTGGGGATAGTTGGTAAGTTCCACATATTTGGTATACTCTCAAGAATTCTCCCCTGAGTCGGAGGGAAAAATAATACAAATATGTGGAACTTACCAACTTTCCTCAGACTGAAGAAGCTACTTGGATGAGTAATGAAACATTTCTACCTAACAATAAAGCAGATCAGTTGGTATGATGCAACTTCTAGATAACCTCACCTGGATGACTGAGAATCTTTACAGACTCTGTACCCACATTCCCACAAGACATGATTGCTTCGTACCGTGCCAGCAAATTAGAACGGTACGCTGATCAGTGCCAAGACATGACACAGAGTGATCACGTTACACAAACATACTGGATTTTGCGGTCACGTATACTTGGGTCCGTACATAAGTGTAAAAGTACAAATACCTACATGTAATATCCGTATAAATACACAATACATATCTACAAAACCAACAAATGTAAATATAGTAAATTATTTTGCCAAACCATCTACAATATGTTATTTTAGTTTATAGATCTTTGTTATTTATATAATTTTATAAGAAGCACTAATGTATCAATAAAAATGGTGCTTTAACTGTCCAATGTTTATTGACAGCATCTTTTTATCTCTGCCTCCGTCAGGGTCCTGGAAAGATAAAAGAACGGGAGAGCGGAGTCGAAGTTCTACGTTTAATTGTCAGAGACGACGACTCTAATGGTTCACCAGCATGGAAAGCTAAATTCACTCTTCACGGAGATCCAGAAAACTATTTTAAAATCCACACAGACCCCAAAACTAATGAAGGAGTCCTGACTGTTATAAAGGTATTTCGATGGTTTCTAATAAATATGCACGTTGTACAACCGTCCTCCTGCCATATGAGCTGTCTTGATGCAGCATTTAAACTAATGATTTAAAAACTGAATACACAGTGAAACTTACTACTGGCATCTTTAAACCAATAACCTCATTTCCATGATATATCTTGGTCTAAAAAAATTTTATGGCATGGTATTAATTTACTTTAAGAATTAAGAAACTTTATTTGAAACCTTTGTACAAAATCATTTTGCATATCAAGGACAAACTGATATAGACTTTACTTTTTCCATACATGTTTCCATAAATGTTTAATTCTTTATTGCTTCTTTACAATAATAACCAGTGTAAAAAGTGCTATACAAATACAACTGAATTGATTATTATAGAATGATTTAGAAGGGATGTGTCCTTGTGTCCATGTAAAAAGATGCATTTATTTATTAATTCCCCTTAATCTGAGACAGATTTCTCCTAATAAGGACACTAAAGTAACCTAGAACTTAATCAGGTAAAATGATAATGGAAAAAATGCAAAAGCCACTAGATGGATAACGTGTATGTGGAAAAAATTTATCACAATATTTTGCTTTTGATTCTATTTTCTGTGTTTTTGCTATTGTACTTTGGCTTCCTTTGCTTGTGCTTGTAAAAAAAAAAAAACATAACACCATGCATGTCTTCACTTGAAAAAAGCATAAACAGTGGGTTTAAATTAAGGAAGTGAAACAAGTTGCTTGGTCCTATTTTACTTTACAAAATTCAGTAAGTATCCCTCCTGCTGGTCAACACAGAGCACATTAATGCATCGTTATATTATTATTTAAATTTTATAATGAGCTTAGTGACAACTAATAACCGGTTCAATTATTAGCTAATCCTGATTTCAGTTCTGCAAGCATTACTGATCTTGTTAGTAGGTATAAAAAGGCATTATAAAGGTTTTTATAGTAGGTATTAAAAAAAGACTACATGCTAATGCAGTGGCAGTAGAAGTTTTCTGCAGTAGCAGTTAGAGCCAACATGTAACCAGCTTCTGGTACTTTTCTGATAGAATTAGGAATGTGTACATGGCACAAATAACGCATGTCTGGCCATATCCCCTTACTTTCCTTCCTCAGTGCCACTGAAGCATATACTCCTCTCAAGGCACAGCCCATTCCACTGTCAATCACAAATAGCAGTATGGGGCAGTACAGTAAAATGGCATATACACATTCATGAACACAATTTTACAAAACATTTGTGTTACAAACCTTCTCCAATCTCACATAACACACTGTCTTTATAAAACATTCATAAGTATTTGATAAATATTTAATAAAACAATTTTAGAAATGTTTTATCTTTAAGAGTTACAACACGACTTGTAATATGACTTATGGTTTAATGTAATACTGTACTTCTTTTTCTATATAATGATAAAAGCTATTACCTTGTATTTATTACATTAAATTTATGATACTGAGGTACATACCATCGGTGCACATAATGTAAATTTTTTTTTTTTCATTTTTACTAGTTTAAGGGCATTCAAATCTCTAATTTGACTGGCACATGTTACATAGATATGATTCCAAACTGGAATAAGGCAGTTTTTCTGTTATTATTTTCTGTTATATTAAAGTTTTTGTTAAAATTTTATTTATATATCTGCTTTTCATACAAATATGTAATTGAACGATTAATTATTCTATATTTAGACTTTCTCAAACTGTTAAAATAAATGAATAACTTGCAAGATATGGATAAAGATGTGCAGTAACAGTATCTTAAACAGTGAACTCACCAGTCAACAATGGTAACTGAAGGCTATTTTTTTTCCCAATTGCATGTAAAGACAAAATCATATAAATCATATGTGGTTTACTATAGGACTTTTAAGAATTCTACAACATTTTGTTATCTCATCAATTTATAAAATCTTTAAATTGGTATAAACAAAGTTTTTTTGTTTGCATTACTAAATCCCTAGCCAATGGATTATGAGGAGCAAACTACAAGAAATCTGACAATCAGTGTGGAAAATGAGGAGCCCTACTTCTCATGTAAGGTGAAAACTCCCACAACATCAGACTTATGGGATGTAGAGACTCTTCCCAAAAAATATAGCAGAAGTGCAGCACCCATCCTCTCTAAGCCATATCCAGTCACCATCACTGTTGAGGATGTCAATGATCCTCCAGAATTTGTACCACCTGTTAAAAAAATAATGATCATGGAGAATACAAAAGTAGGAACCATCTTGGATACTCTCAAAGTCAAAGACCCAGATAAGACATTTGGAAACTCATTTCGGTAAGAGAAATTCCCTTTCTATGCTATGTTCAAGTGTGCTTTCCTCTTGAACTACAGTAATGATAATCACAGAACTAAAGAAATGTAAGAGTATGTGAGGTAATCACTGGGTTGTAGTTAAGGTTATAGTTTATTTTATAGTTTTATTCTCTGGTAAAAGTCCAAGCATAAGAAACAGACATCTACGTAAAGCATTCACACTTCTGTTAAATTTAATGTAAAAAGTGCTCAAAGAAATACAACCATATGTATTCTATATGAGGTAAAATTGTGACTGATTCATTTACTTCATTTTGTTCTTTGTAACCTAATTTCTTGTTGCTTATGTTATTTTTAATCAGTCATTTAAACATGTATAATAATTTTCTGCTGTCAGCATTAGGGATGTAACGGTATTGTAAATACCGTCGTACCGCAATAACAAATTATTTCGATAATACCGTGGTCGCATGAC
>JAQMYL010000015.1:3139230-3151880 GCA_030014365.1 Clarias pachynema | reverse complement strand
ACTATTACATACTTCTACTCTCTTTATTCATTGTGCACTGTCACTTTTCAGAACCACTTGCAATAATAGTTATATTACTGTATTTTATTGTTTATTTTATCTATTTTGCACTATTCTACTGTTGTTATTAAACTGTACTTATTGTATACTGTTTTATTATTATTATTATTATTATTATTATTATTTACTGTACTTTCCCCCCCCCCTGTTCTTGGCTGCATTGAGCATGTTTGCAACAAAAGAATTTCCCTCGGGACAAATAAAGTTTCTCTTATCTTATCTTAACATTGAAAATGCTAAAACACTGTAGTACAAGTCATTTTAGGTGAACACAGATCTAAATTGATTTTATGACACTAATTTTCTCAAGTGAAAACCGCTCCAGAAAGTCATGATCTCATGTGCTAGGTAAGGTTATTCAGTGGAACCGACCCTACAGGTTTTACAGAAATATTTCATGCTGGCACACCTTGCTTTCCGTGGAAACCTTTCCCTTTATATTTTTTTTTTTTACAGGGTGTGGAAATAGGTGGGACCTTTACGGATCATGACTTTTATTTATTATTTTGGACTTATGTTGTAAGGCATTCATACAAATAACTAAAAGAAAACAGTTTTTTTTTAAATAAAAAAGCCAAAAGAATGCCACATTAAAAATAATTTTAACTATTTTTATGCAATTATTTGTCAGCTTTAAGTAAACTGGACCATCTAAGCTATATAGTTGACTTTCAAGAATGTCCAACAAATGCATTAAACTTAAGTGTGGTTCAGAAAACACTAACTGCTAAGTGAGTGCAACTTCCCTGCAGCCAGCTCTATTTATTTGACTTGCTAGTTATGAGTTTAGCATGCAAATATGTGCGAGTTTCTCAGTTAAATAACTGAACCAGACAATACGCAAAGTGTATGATAAAATATTTCATGAACAAAGTCCTGTGCAAACATGGAATTTTGTGTGTGTGTGTGTGTGTGTGTGTGTGTGTGTCAAGGATACAGAGAGAGAGAGAGAGACACTAATACTATTTGGAAAAAGTTCTCCAAAATAAGGCAGGTAGTCAATTTCACCTGAAGCCGTGTGTAATACAATCATTGGTTCCTGATTCGTGATTTTTAGATAATTATAATCAGTTGCAAATTCATCAAAAACAGGTTTCAACAAAATAAAACATGGCTACTGAAAGAAAAACACTACTGAATGATGACAACATGCATTTCATACGAATTTTGTCTCCTCCCACTAAAACTATAAATGGTTGGGCATTGATTAGACTTTCACACCCCATGGAGCAGATACACAAAGCAAGTGCAGCATGAGGACGCTAACTTTAATAATGATAATCTTCACAATAACCGTAAGTAACAGGAACATTCTACTTAAAACAATAATAATGGATATAATAAATTATGTTGAGGGTACACTTTTATAAAAGCGAAAATGAGGCATAAAATAAACCCACCAGAACTTAATGCTGGAGAAAGAAAATATATTACTAATGATATAATGAGCAGATTATATATAATCATATGACTTGCAGCTACATTACTGTAAGGTGGTATTGTGCAAGATTAATCATTACAGTGGCTCTGTCTCTCTTTAATCAATACGAAGGCTGTGTTTAATGTGTTAAACACTCGCTTATCATATTTGGTTTGTGTGTGTTTATAGTTAGAAATAAAAAAAAAATTATACACACCTCAGGAAAAGAAAAACTTGTATAAATATTTTATACAAAATTAATTGCTATACGTTACATATTGATATGTATGATATGTTTTTTTTAAGTGTGTATACATTTTTTGGCTCACTCAGTATATAAAGTTTTATTTTATTTTTAATTAGTGTAACATAATTATGTGTATAAACTGGTATGTTATATGTCTGCAGCAGGTTGGGGGTCAGGAGATTGGCTCCTCATTAAGCAAGATACGGCAAAAACGATCATGGGTTGTGGACATATTTACTATAAAACGAGGCTTCGTAGGACTCGTCGGAGATGTAGGTATTAATAGACATGCAGCACTGTAAAAAAAAGTTTCTCACATTTTTTAAATATAAATTTGGGCTTAAATGTTTATTCTAATCATTACTTTCCCAATAACAAGAAAGAAATATGTTACAGGAAGATGTTTGAGGTCTTTATATTAAAAACATGATCAGCTATAATATACTAACACAACATTATGCGCAGTGTTGTGTAGGTTCCCTTTGTGCTACCTGGGCAGCTCTGGCACCTTGAAGCATGACTCCACAAGACCTCTGGATGTGTGCTGTGGTGTCTATCAGCAGGACGTTGATGCAGGGTTAGGCCTTTGTGGTTTGGAATTGTTTATCCGGAACATCTCATAAATGCTTAATTGGATTGTGAACTGGGGAGTCAAGATTTCAGGTCTGCAGTCTTGGGCCAGGCCCCCTGGCATGGGGTGCTGTGGTACACTCTGTGTTCTGGTTCTTTGCTTTAGTGACCAGCATTGACCTTTTTTCAGTGATTTGTGCTGCAATGGCTTTTCTTTGAGATTGGACCAGACAGGTTGGCTTTTGGACCCCACCGGTATGGGTGAGCTTTGGATGTCCATGATTCTGTCACCAATTTACTGGTATATAATTGCTAATCAGCGTCATTGTGTTAATGTTATAGCTGATTGGTATAATACACTACTTTTTAGACAGGGACAAAAAAAGTCTACCAGGTTTGATCTGCAAAAGCAGAAAGTGGTATGATGGTCATTGTCAGTGGAACTGCTTTGGGAGATCAAAATGCCAGATAATTTCCTTATAAAACTGAACATAGAGTACCTGAGAACATTGACCAAATTTTAAACAGAAAAGTGCTGTTACACGTACATTTACAATGTTTAGTTTAATACTCTTTACTTCTTTAAATAATATTCTTTAATCCGAACCACATGATGAAATAATAAGGGATTTTGAGGGGGTCAACAAAATAGGAGTCTGTAAAAGTGCTTATGAGACACACACGGGCGGACCTTCCTGTTTGGAGATACCGTGGAATTATTGAGAACTAAAAAGAAACTAAAGAAAACTGACAACACAAAATGAACAGAGCTCTGCCGTCTCTTCGAGACCTCTGGAAACAGAACATTAAGGTTTTGATCCTCTCAGGGTGAGTGTTAAGTGAGGATTTATATGTGCTTTTTACTGTTCACTTAACCTGAGATCGCACGCTTAACTGATAGCATGCCGCTCTTGCTCTCTCAATAACGGCAGCTTCTAAGGAAGACTGAGGCGGAGTCTTTTTGCCTTTGTCTTCGTCTCTTTGAGACGCTTTGCTGTGTCTTTGTCTTTGACCTAATGATCGCACGAAGTACGCCGGTATCAGGGCCCTTAAACAGACACGCTGCTACTGTAGGTGAAGCACATCTGCATCTTGGTGACCACCTCTGCCTGTCCAGAACTCTGCAGGGTAGCAGCCTGCAGATCTGCTCGTTCTGAATAGTGCAAAGTATTTTTGCGTAGTTCAGCCCCTCGCAAGACCCATGTCGTTACATTAGTGTTTTTTTTTTTTTTTATGTATATGTTTACTTTTATTAACAGGAAGGCACCCTTGATTTATAGCCTTCCTTTGCATGTGTTTAAGACCTTTAAATGCACAGTACTGTATGTAAGTATTTATTTGTTGTTTATTCATTCATTTTTCCTTTATATAAAACAACAAAAATACACTCAATTTACACTGTGAGGCTCCATAAGATGAACTATATGGAATTTAAAAAAACAAGGGAAAAGCAATTGTTAGTTTTGCCACCAACCATCACTTGACAACCCTTCTTGTATGTTAAGCTATTCAGAAGAAATATTTTTTGAAATCCTCACACAACTGCAATAATGATCTTGTGTTTCACAGCTGACTTTTTATGTGAGTATAGAAGAGTGCAAAATTTACGGTCCAGGCATTGATGAGAAGCCAAAGGGTCTTTTCGAGATTAAGAAGGAAAAAAAGAAAATGTATGTGAATAGAAACATCAACTATGACGACAGAAAAAATTTCACGGTACCCGTTTTATTTTATTTATTAACACTGCACAATTATAAAATGCTAACACAATTAAAACTAATGTTTTCTCATGTACTCTGAAATGATTTATGACTGCATTTTTTTTTATCATGACAATATGTGATTACAGTTTAGCTATAAAACGAAGAAAAAATTTCACATTCCTTTACAAATTCCATATGTGTAATGTAAGCGATTTTCACAAGGTAAAATCAGATTATCCCTGTGATTAATGATGAACGTACATGAATAATTATCTATTACATCATTGTTGTTCGGTAGTCCTAATCATGCTGTGGTCATGTTTTTATCATTTCACTAGGGCTATTGTAACAAAAAAAAATCACCTGCTTTAAATAAACAAATAAAAATTAAACAACTCAGTATGGACTCCAAGTGGATTCTAAATGACCATTCTGAAATAAAATAAATTACAAGTGAAACTATGCTTTATTATATGTATGCAATTACATTCATCTATAAATTATTGTACATTATGTCTGCCTGCAGCTTATATTTGAATGTGCTAAACTGAAACATGTGTACGAAAGGCTTGCTGTGGAAATTCTGATAGAGGAGGTTCATGAGCCGTATTTCAGTAAGGGTACTTATGTTATCAGCGCAGAGGAATCGATGATGCAAGGTAAATCAGAACAGACTAAACTGACCATTTGATTTATTGTGCAAAAAGAATAAAAAAAAAAAAAAGTAGCTCATTCAGTGATGCATTGTGTACATACAGTAGAACCTTGGATTGCAAGCATAATTAGTTCCTGAAGCGTGCTCATATATTAAAACACTCGTAAATCAAAGCAAATTTCCCCCATAAGAAATAATGAAAACTCAGATTATTCGTTCCACAACCCAAAAAAATTTATATATAAAAATGATTAATACAAAATGTAAAGTAAAAATAAAACAAATTAACCTGCACTTTACCTTTGAAAAAAGTCAAAATAAATCCAGACAAATAAGCATTTCCATTATTTTTCATTCCCATTTGTTTATGCGCACATCACTGTGTGTGCGCGCACGTGCTGTATGTGTTTGTGCATGCACACGCTGTGTGTGTGTGTGTGTGTGTGTGTGTGTGTGTGCATACATGCTGTAAAAAGACGAGAAAGGACAACTTTTCTTTCTCTCTCTCTCGCACAGACACACACATACAAACAAAATAAAAGATGTTTTACACGCATACACACGTAGCCACAGTGTTATAGTAAACAGTACACACGTGCACTGATGTTGATTATACCAGTAAGAGACGCGCACTAAGACCCAGCAGGGGAGACGATTACCCACAATTCCGCAGCGCGAGAGAGAAAAACCATTGGCTCAGTTGTGATCATGTGACACTCGGCGTCAAAACAAGAAGCGCATGCGTGCTACATGTACTCGTAAATCAAGACTCGCTTGTTTTCAAAATGTATTAAAAAAAATTTGCTCACAAACCGGGTTACTCGCAATCCGAGGTTTCACTGCACCTATATACATATACACTGTATGTGTTCTGTACCATTGTATGCACAAACTAATTTATATGTATAGTTCTTATATTTTCTTTTCTGCTTGTGCTTCTGCAGGTACAAATTTGTTAACACTGCATGCACCCAACGAACAAGTCAGAGCAAATTTAATTTTCAATGTTAAAGTTACCCCAAACCCTCATAGTGTTATGTTTGCTATTAATGAAAATCGAGAAATTTCATTTCATGGATGTCTGGACTACGAGGTATGAGACATTGGCCTTCTCGTCATCTCTTTCCATGGTGTCAGGTGTTACGAATGCTATGCTTTGAATTTTCATATATTGCTTTAATTTAGGAAAATACAAAATACACTGTAGTGGTTGAAGCAAAAGACCAAGGATATGGCATCACACGTTCTAGCACAGCTACAGTGATAATCAACGTTATTGACAAAAATGACCAAAAACCTATAATTACAGGCAAAAGGGTAAGTTAATTTACAATTTGTGGTAAAATTAGTATAATAAATATAGCAGTATATCAAATTTGCTATATTTCTTATTACCATTATTGCACATATTATGAATCCATAATGTATGTAATACTTTAGAATTACTGGATATATACATACAGAGAACTACTACATATATACATAGAATAGATGCTAAAAACTACCAGAAAACTGGGGGTTTAGAAAATATACAATGATGTGGCCAGGGGTAGCTCAGTGGTTAAGGCATTGGACTACGGTTCGGAAGATCCCAGGTTCAAACCCCACTTGAGCAAGGCCCTTAACCCTCACCTGCTCAGATGTGTAATGAGATAAGAAAAAAAAGAAAAAAAATTGTAAGTCACTCTGGTTAAGAGCGTCTGCCAAATGCCTAAATGTAAATGTCACCGCAATGTCACTTAAACGATGATCTATGTTCCTTTTTTCTCCCCAATAATAACATGGCAGGGCAGTGGACAGGTAAAAGAAAGAGAAACTGGAGCTGAGGTTTACAGGATACAGGTGTCAGATCTGGACACTCCTGGCTCTCCAAGCTGGATGGCCAAATTCACACTATATGGTGAAAAAGCAGAGAGCTTTAATCTTAAAACAAACCCGGATACTAATGAGGGAATTTTATATGTTGTAAAGGTAAAACTATTCTATTTCTTCTTTAATTTTATTAATTAATCTTCTTTTAAATGCACAGAAACGCACAAAGAAATAAAAAATAATAATATTTACGATACGATGGCACCATCCAAAACTCCTATCAACTTGTTTCTCTCCTGAAGTTTACTAGTTAATAGAAGTACTTGCGAGTTTGCTTTACACTGCTGTTTGATTTTTTTTTGGCTTCAAATCAGCTGACAATTAGAACCACAAAGGCAATAAATACGTTCAACAGAAACTAATTCAAGCACAAACATGCATTAATACTTTTTGTCTGTGACGGCTTTTCCCTCAACATTTGTGTGTCCGAGAAAAAACTTGGTGTGTATGAACTTAGGCAAACAGACTTGAATATCCAGTATGCAATCCAGTGAATGCATTCCACTGTTTTAATTATGTTTTTAAAGGTTTCTTCGACTCTGGTCAAGACCTATGGACTAACTTGTTGTTTTGGGCAAGAGTATTCTGTAATGCAGCGTTTCCTCAGGTCTGAGCTATACTTGTGGTTGTAGTGGGAGAAACAGGCTGGCATTACCAAAAAAAAAAAAAAGAAAACTGGTTTACAACATACAGCAAACAACAAATACAGTGTTTCCCCACACATATATTTAGACAAAGTATATTGATGGCTACCAAAGTACATTTGCCCCCCTATCAAAAATCTGCACAGGTGAATGAAGGGATCAACAATTAACTAACAAGTAGGGGACAGTTCCCTCTCGCGCTACTGCTCCTGTACCCGTTTATTCTGCTACTGCAAGAGCAGTGTACTGAAAAGGTTCTACTAAAAACAGGACGATTACCCCACAAAATTCAAGTGCCATGGATCCATTCCAGCAACACAGCATTGGTCAATGATGGGTTTAAAAAACTTCCTAGGTTGTGCTGAAAAAAATATGGCACTCTATATTGCACAATCCTGAGCCTCTATACAGAGTGAGCCAAAAAAATTAATACACACTTCATGAATAGAAAAATAGTATGATGTTGCAACAGGTTTGGTACACAGGTGGCACCACAAATACAGACACAAGGCAAGGTCTCCAGAAAATTTTTTGGGGAAAAAAGAGAAATGAAGAGGTTTAAAGGATGGAGAAAGGGGAAAAAGGGGAGGCAAGGTGTTCACATGCTGGTCTGTGGGCAGTGCCCTGCTGGCATGCAGGCACAGGCTGGTGAGCGGTGCGAAGAGTGGCAGTACGGGCAACAGCTCCTGCACGGTTCACTCGCAACGGCTTTAGTGCATCCGCTGCACAACTCAACTCAGTAGATTCCCAGACCTACACCAACAGCCCAACAGACCATGAGCTACACTCCCGGCTGTGTTTTATAGAGCGGAGAAAGGCCCAGGATCCATTAGCGGGGATTGCTCATCAGCTGGTGCTCATTCCCGTCACTTCGCACACCTGCAGAAGGGGAGGCCGCCTACCTTATGAGCTTCCGAGTGAGCGAGAAGTGACAAAATTTAGGCGCACACCGTGACAGATGTGTATTATATTAATATATTATCGTACTTATCAACATAACATATAGCAATAAATAGGTATTAAAATATTTATACAGGTTTCCTTTCCCTGAAGTGTGTATAATTTTTTTTGGCTGACTCTGTGTGTGTGTGTGTGTGTGTGTGTGTGTGTATAGGGGTTGGACAATGAAACTGAAACACTTGGTTTTAGACCACAATAATTCATTAGTATGGTGTAGGGCCTCCTTTTGTGCCCAATACAGCATCAATTCATCTTGGGAAAGCCATTCTTCTGGTGGAATAGTGGCCAGGTCACTTTGTGATGTTGGTGGAGGAAAACATTTCCTGACTCGCTCCCCCAAAACACCCCAAAGTGGCTCAATGATATTTACATCTGGTGACTGTGCAGGCCATGGGAGATGCTCAACTTCACTTTCATGTTCATCTAACCACTAAGTCACCAGTTTTGCTGTGTATATTGGTGCATTATCATCCTGATACACGGCACCGCCTTCAGGATACAATGTTTGAACCATTGGGTGCACATGGCTCTCCAAAATGGTTCGGTAGTCCTTGGCAGTGACGCGCCCATCTAGTATTGGGCCTAGGGAATGCCATAACATTGCAGCCCAAACCATCACTGATCCAACCCCATGCTTCAACTCTAGGCAAGCAACAGTCTGGGTGGTACGCTTCTTTGGGGCTTCTCCACACCGTAACTCTCCTGGATGTGGGAAAGACAGTGAAGGTGGACTAATCATAGAACACTACATGTTTCACATTGCCCACGGCCCAAGATTTTTGCTGCTGGCACCATTGAAACCGAAGTTTGGCATTGGCACAAGTGACCAAAGGTTTGGCTATAGCAGCCCGGGCCATGTACATTGTTCCTGTGAAGCTCCCGACGAACAGTTTTGGTGGAAACAGGAGTTGAGGTGCACATTTAATTCTGCAGTGAGTTGGGCAGCTGTGATTTTATGTTTTTTGAATACAATCCGGGTTAGCATCCGGACATCCCTTTCAGACAGCTTGCTCTTGCGTCCACAGTTACTCCTTTTGGATGTGGTTCGTCCTTCTTGGTGGTATGCTGACATTACCCTGGATAACGTGGCTCTTGATACATCACAATGACTTGCTGTCTTGGTCACAGATGCGCCAGTGAGACGCGCACCAACAATTTGTCCTCTTTTGAACTCTGATATGTCATCCATAATGTTGTGTGCATTGCAATATTTTAAGCAAAACTATGCTATTACTGTGCTACTTGGACCTTTACACTCTGCACATTCCAGAGCAATCAATAAAGATTGCCCACCAGGCTGGTCAAATTTAGCCATGATACCTCCAACACTAAATTGGCCAGTGTTTCAGATTCATTGTCCAACCCCTGTATATATTGTAACGGGTTAGACCCTTTTTGCACGGGCAGCAACATAAAGCACGGGGCGAGGTCTTACGGGAAAAAGGGTAATTTATTTAGGTGAAATTGGGGAAGGAAAGGGTTAAAGGAGGCAGGATGGAAAGAAAGGGAAGGAAAGAATGTGCACATGCAGGTCTGGCATGCGGGCACAGGCTGGTGGCACCGTCGGTCGGCGTGAACAGCAGCTCCTGCCGCAATCTTCTCGCGCTGACTCTCCTCTCTATGATGGCCGGACCGCCCCTTCCAGGCCTCTCTGTGGGCGTGGCCTCAGACGGTAGTCCTCTTTGACGTCCGGCGGCTGGGCGGCTTTTCCCGGCTGGGAACAATTGCCGTGACACAATCCTCCTTGCGGCCTTTTCCTCTTCGGCGGCAGGGTCACCATAATCCGGCTCTGTGCAAGAGTTGAAGAGCAACGGGAGCTCCGGCAGTGAGCTTGTGGGTGTCCTCGTCACGGAGTTCAAAAGCGTACTCGCCTCTTTGAAGTGCCTGGGGCGCTTGCCACTCTTCCGCGTCTGCGCGTATGTTGCACCCACGTCGCGTAGTAAATTCCAGACTCCCAACAGACCCCGAGCTACACTCCCCGCTGTGTTTTATAGCGCGGGGAGAAGGCCGGGATCATTAGCGCCGATAGCTCACCAGGGGAGACAGCCTAACTAGTGAGCTCCAGAGTCATCACAGGCGCATGCCGTGACGATATATATTTGTCTATATATATACTTTTTTTTTTTTTTTTTTTTTTAAAGCATACTAATGCAAAGAATAGCTAAAATGCTCTGGTTTGTAAGGGAGACATGCTCTGACAAACAGTGACCTCTTTGTACACCAAGATAGAGGGCAGGGTTAGTAGGTTGGATTTGGAAATATCAAATAAATCAAAATATTGTGGTAAAGGTCATATGTATTTTGTTGTTTGTTGTATTTACTGTAGTAGACTACTTTTGTGCTGGCATGTAATGTTGGCCCGTTCCGCTGGCTATCAACGCAAGCAAATTTTAGAACTCATTTTCTTTAACATTTTTGTTTTTAAACCAAGAGAACTGTGTTCATGATTAGTGCAGGTTGCAGGAGGCATTTATCATGAATTTACCCGGTATATTTTGGGAATCTCTTTCTCTCTTTCACTCATATATAAATATAAATATGTTCAATAGAGGAATGTGTGAGCGAGAAAAAATTAATCTCTTAATCGATCACAGATGACGAAGGCCTCTGGCGGCGAAAATATATATACTTAGCCAGTCATTATATGTCTGGGAAACCTGCCCTAGTCAATATGTGGGAAACACTGTAGTCGGACCATATGCAAGATATTCTTTTTGTTTAGCTTTTTTTTTCCTGCACCCGACGCAACAATAACCATTATCAACTAAACAAAGTCAATGGAAAGTGAGATCAACAGTAACCATACACACATCTGTCACATCCTGTGTACCTTCCCTGTTTATTATCTCATCTTTTACACCAGCTGCTGCTTTAGTTAAGACAGCAGGTTAGCATAGTTTTCTGTGTCCCCTGTGTCACCAAAAAAGTGATGAAAAATAATGGATACTATGCCTGACTTGTAGAAACTGGCACTTCTGCCACCTCTTTACAAAAATAGAAAATCCAATAGCATAATGTGTGTTTTTGTAATCTGTTTTTGTAAAGCCATTAGACTTTGAGGAGACCCAGTTTCTGAACCTGACGGCTCAAGTGGAGAATGAAGAGCCATTCTTCTCCTGTTCAGTTCGGACGATGTACTACGGTGATAAACTGTGGGAAGTCGATTATTCAAGAAACGGCTCGAGCTCTGCAAAGCTTTCCTTCCCAATCACTGTGATAAATGTTAACGATCCACCAGAGTTCACGGATCTCGTTAAACATGTTACCGTCATGGAAAACACACCACCAGGGCGCAGTTTGTGGACATTCACTGCAACAGATCATGACAAAAATCCACCGAACACACACCGGTAAGATGTACAAATTTTGCAGTACAACTAATTTTTAACTCATACTAGTGCTTTTTTTTTTCATTCATGAATTTTTAATGAAAAAAATAACTATTTTAGTGCTCTAACAAACAAAATTATAAGACATGTAAATCATGTCTCATTTAACTGTATCTTTGGAATTTGCGAACAAGGCTGAACAGGCCACGATCAAAGGCCACAAGAAAAGCTAAAACTTCTATAATAGACTAGATCTATTAAAAGTTGCTATATCTATGACAGCATTTTTTTAATTCCTAGCATGAGCATAAGCTTAATGGAACAGTCTTTTTACATTTAATTTACATAAAATTAAGGTTTTTCTATTATTATTATTTGTTTTAATGTAAATTTTAAAAAAAAAATTTTTTTTATGGGATTATGCCTTAACATGTAAGGGTGGTGTTCAGTAACAGATAGAATAAACATGAAAGCTGAATGATAGACTGAGGGCTACAAGGTCATTGTTGGTCTCTTGGCTGCTCCCAGCAAGGGGTTGCCACAGCGGACTATCCAGTCCGCACATACAAGCTTAGCACAGGTTTTACACCTGGTGCCCTTCCTGACGCAACCCTCCCATTTTATCCGGGCTTGGGACTGGCACTGCATCCAGTGGCTGGGGTTTGGCCACTGTCTGGGAATCGAACCTGGGCCTTTCAGATGGCAAGCGAAACACCTTCCACTGAACCACCCGTGCCCAGAGACTGAAGGCTACATGGCTAATGTTTAAAAATGTTTATTTAATGGAACAGAATATTTTAATTAATTGCATAAAATAAGAAAACCCAACCCAATATGGAACCATGTAATTATTTAAGTACAAGAAGATGCATGTACAGTCAGAAATGTATGTGTAGTTTACTGAATATGACTAATGCATGTACGGGGCTCATGGTACAACTGTCCAATCATAAGCCTAATTTATCGGTGCATTGTTTGTATTGCATTAGTTGTGTGTGTGTGTGTGTGTGTGTGTGTGTGTGTGTGTGGTGTGTGTGTGTCACCAAGGCCTAATCTTCTACAATCTTAACCTTTAAATACTAATATGAACACTGCAGAGTAGGGGTGGGCGATAAACCAAAATCTTCTATCACGGTAGAAGCAATTTTCTACCTCGATAACGATATATATCACAATATAGCAATTTGTAT
>JAQMYL010000015.1:3119303-3130480 GCA_030014365.1 Clarias pachynema | reverse complement strand
AAGTTTGAATACTCCTCGTGAAAGGAGCTATTGCTATTGAATTTTCTTTTGAGATTCAATGCGCGCTGCATGGCTGCATTTCGGTTATTGGGCATTTGAACGGTTGTTTTCTTAAGTGGGAGACCGATGTAGAAGTGGTTATCTGTGAACTGCAAGGAGTTATTAACGGAATCTAAAAACTGATAATCCCCTTGTGACATCTCTGCCTTGTCATCGCAATTTCGTTCGGGAAAATCATGGTTATATTGCTCTACTAGCATTCGTTCTACACTTTCAATGGAGGTTCGGTTAACTGTAACGCTCGCTGGTTCGTTATTCGGCATGCTGACCTCGACGGGTTCTCGCAGAGGACCGTTTATAGTCCATCCAAGAGCAGTTTTCACTGCGTATGGTCCCATGTGCTGGCTGTTAATCACTCGGTATGGTTCGTTGGTAAAGGGTAGCAATGTCCTACGGCTTAGAGACAGTGTCCTTGAGGAAGAGACAGGAGGCAGAGCTGGACGTAGCAGAGCTGAAGATGTTGAGGTTCTCTTTGGGAGTGACACAGTTGGACAGGATTAGGAATGAGTACATCAGAGGGACAGCTCATGTTGGACGTTTTGGGGGACGAGGTTAGGGAGGCCAGGTTAAGATTGTTTGGAAATGTTCAGAGGTGGGAGAGTGAGTATATTGGTAGGAGAATGTTGGGTATGGATCTGCCAGCCAGGAGGCAAAGAGAAAGGCCAAAGAGGAGGTACAGTATATGAATGTAATAAATGAGGATATGAAGCTAGTGGGTGCAACTGTTGAGAATGCAGAAGATAGGGACATGTGGAGAGAGATGATGAATCAAACACTGTAAGGTGTTCTTCCTTCTGTACTCCTTGAGCAGTTCTTACTTGCTGACAGTCTACAATGAAACAAATCTAACATTATTAACATATCAACAGTTTGTAGATTTTAAATTAATAGTAAATTTATAAGAGATATTTATAAGTCATACAAAATAGGCTTAAATTCTCATTCCCGAAACATAAGTTCTCATACCAACTGGTAATGAGAATCAAAAAGTCTTGTTTTACTATTCTGACAACAGAATATTTAATATTTCACTGGAGGGATGTAAAGAGATGATCTTAGCTGGTAGACATCTTGAAGTAACTGTCCCATGTGTCCCATCACTGATAATCAAACTTTATTTACATTCTGTACAGTAAGTATGTTTAAACGGTCCTTAAAAAGTGTTGCGGAGGATGAGAACATCAGGCATGGACACACAATTTTCCTACTTTTTTATTATTATAATAAATAATTAACTAATTATTTTTTCTGTCATCTAAAATAATCTAGTAGAACATAAATTTTTTTCTACATTTTTTTCTTAATTTGTTTAAGTTACAACATAACACACATTCAAACACAGCCAGGTGCATTGCGGTAATGAGAATTTCAGCAGAAAATGCAGTAAAATAAAATAAATGTATTTGTTGAAATGTTGAAATGACACATTGTGCAAGGTACAGAACAGTATTGTCTATATTCTGATGCTTTTTTATATTACAAAATTACACATTTTATATAAAAAATCATTAGTGCCATGGTGTTCTAATGGTTTCGTGAGAATCACCCACCTAAGAAAATTTGAATATTGTGAAAAAAGTTCAATACTGGGGACTCATGGCGTCACACTCTAATCAGCTAATTAATTCAAAACATCTGCAAAAGTTTCCTGAGCTTTTAAATGATCTCTCAGTCTGATTCAGTAGGCTAATTGTTTACAGAGTGCTGTATCCAAGCACATTCATGAAAAGTTGAATGAAAGGAAAAAATGTGGTAGAACAATATGCACAGACCTTGACAGGATTGTAAAATGAAGCCCATTTAAGAATATGGAGGAGATTCACAAGGAGTGGACTAATGGGGGAGTTAGTGCTTCAAAAGCTGCTACACACAGATGTATCCAGGACATAAGCTACAACTGTCTCATTCCTTGCTGCCACTCTTGAACCAGAGACAACAAAAACGACTTACCATGTCATAAGACATGAGCCATAGCACAGATTGCCATGTCATCTGCTGGTGTTGGTCCACTGTGTTTTATCAGGTCCAAAGTCAGCCAACCATCTACCAGGAAGTTTTAGAGCACTTCATGCACTTTATGCTCTATCTTTCAGAGAACTTCTCTGCTTTATGGAGATGCTGATTTCATTTTCCAGCAGGACTTGGCACCTGCCCACACTGCCAAAAGTACTAATACCTGGTTTAAGGACCATGGTATATACTTTTCAGTAGTCTAACATTTCTGTGTTAAAAATCTACTTTTTTAATTGGTCTTTAGTAATATTCAAATTTTCTGAGATATAAAATTTTGGGTTTTCATTAGCTGTCAGCCATAATCATGAAAATTAAAAGAAACAATAATTTGAAATATATCAGTCTGTGTGTAAGGAATCTATATAATATATGATTCTCGCTTTTTGAATTAAATTACTGAAAGAAATCAACCTTTCGAAGTTTATTGAGAAGCACCTGTTCATTTATTAATTTTGGTCAAAGTTCACAGCTCAAATTATTTTATTATTTTTTTGGTCAGAAGTGTGTTTTAATGGTATTTTGTTCAGATTTTCTATATATAGTAGTTCCTGCTACAAGACAAATTACAGGTTCATAGTAATGCAAACAATCAAATATGATATTTTATCTATAGTTACATCCTAAACAGGGAAATAAATGTCAAATGCAACTTTTGGTTGTTGAAATGTTTTTGACATAACATCCTGGAAATAATGCAAGCCATCAAAAAAAATTTAATAATAATAATAATAATAAGGGAAACACAGCATGCTAGGAAACCTATGAAGCAGTTCAGGTTAGATAAAATGGGAAACTAAGGAAGTTCGGAAAGCAGTTAGGAAGATAGAAACTAGTAACATTAATATTAAATAAAATTAAACTAAACCTTAAGTAAGCTAATTAATGTCTATTTCAGGGTCTACAGGACTACGAGAATTGGCGTCAATGGGTATGTTACCCCATCATTTTATAATTGTATATGCTACTTTACAGTACCAGTCAAAAGTTTGGACACATTATCTAATTCAATGTTTTTTGTTTTATGATCTGTTTTCTACATTCTAAAAAAAATACTGAAGATTTCAAAACTATGAGATAACACATATAGAATTAGGTAATTAAGTAACAACAGTACCAGTTGTTATTTTTAGACATGATGACTGGAACAGTTCTTACAAGAACAGTATTGTTCATTTGCATTTGTAAAGTGCATTTGTAAAACACATCAAGCACCAAAATTAAATTGGCTCTCATGAAGACCATCGCAGGAAAGCAAGACCAAAACTTAAAAAGACCGCAAGTTGATTTAGAGTTACGAGCCTTAAAAATCACCAATTAACAGGACTTCAGATTAAAGCCGTTATGAAGGCTTTACAAATTGTTAAATTATTGTATATTTTGGATGCCTTCAGCAACATTTTACAATGTATAGTAGAAAGAAATAAAAATCAAGAAAGGCCATGGAAGTAGAAAGTGTGTACAAACTTTGACTGTTAATGTAGAAGCTACAGTACTTTCACAGCTTGGAAATGTAATTGTGAAAAATGCCTGATTCTCTAATGCTGTTTTTATATCAGGTTATTGCAATCTCAAGTGTTAGGTTAATCTGGGGGTAGATGTTTAATGATTAATTTTAAAAGATATTTTAAGCTTTAAAACCAAAGGACACCTTTTGGGCATTTTTTGTGCGCTTTATTATGAAATACAATGAAACCTTGGATTGCGAGTAACGTGGTTTGCAAGTGTTCCGCGTTTATTTAAAAATGTTAAATAAATTTTGTCTTGAAAAATGAGCAAGTCTTGGTTTATGAGTACCAAGTATCAAGTATCATGCATGTGCTTCTTGTTTTGACGCTGAGCGTCACGTGATCACAACTGAGCCAATATTTTTTCTATCTCTTGCGCTGCGGTAATATTGCGCTGCGCTGCTTTATATTTAAGAGGGTGTCATTCCTCCTCTCCTCTTACTTTAGCTTTGCATACAAACACACACACATACACCGCGCGTGCACGCACAAACACCAACTGAAACACTATCTGTCGGGATTTATTTTTACTTTATTCAAAGTGCAGGTTAATTTGTTTTATTTTTACTTTATATTTTGTATTAATTATTTTTATGTATTTTTTTTTGGGATTGTGAAACAAATAATCTGAGTTTTCATTATTTCTTATGGGAAAATTCACTTTGATTTACGAGTGTTTTGATATACGAGCACACCTCTGGAACTAATTATGCTCATAATCCAAGGTTCCAATTAAATTATAATTTTTGAAACCTGTAGCTAATGGCTTCAATTTATATAACAATAAGCAGTTAGAAGACCGCACATGATGTTTTTCTCTGCAGCCAAAAAGGAAAAAAACATTCTTTAAGAGGTGCAACTGAAAAATTTGGCAAAATGTACATGTCATCATTTTATAATTTTGATACATATTATTTATATGATATTATTATACTTAATATTTAAGTAAGAGAGGAATTTATCTTTTTCCATATATTGGCTGGCAGTCAAAAACAACAGGATGCATGGTCAAGCTTTTCTTGAAACTATCGAAAAAATTTGGAAAGTCAATATCTTGGAAAGAAATAAAATAAAGAAGGATAAAATACTGTCAGTACTGTGTGTGGAGTCTGCATGTTCTCCTGTGCTTGGTGGGTTTCCTCCGGGTACTCCAGGTTTACCACTGTCCAAAGACATGCAGATTAGGCTAATTGGTGCCCCCAAATTCCCTGTAGTGTGTGTGTGTGTGTGTGTGTGTGTGAACGCGTGTGTGGCCTGTGATAGATTGGCACTCTATCCAGGGTGTACCCCACCTTGTGCCCTAAGTATCCTGCGATAGACTCCACCGCCCTGCGACTCTATATACAAGATAAAAGTATACAGGTATAGATGATGAGTGAGTGAGGATACTGTTAAATATCATGCCATGAGATGAACTGATAGATGATTGTTTTTGTATGTCACAGTATAGAGAGCTGAACTTGATACGTTTAGTGGAAAATTGGGAATTAAATGAAAAGGTATAGTACCATTTTTTTATTACACACACACAGAGAGAGAGAGAGAGAGAGAGAGAGAGAGAGAGATCATTCTATTATGTTACTATACTTGCTATTGGATGTTGAAAACTTTCTTCAGGATCAATAAAGTATCTGTCTACTATATCTACTGTATCTATACAGTCTAAAAGGCACACAACTGGAGATCTAGAGAACAATATTAATAAAACAGGAGAAATGGGAATTTAGGAAAAGAGTGAAGCAAGAGAGGTGAAAAATAAAGGAAGAAAGTGAACAAGAAAAGGAGGGAGACAAAGGAGCAAGGATGTCAGGGTTCCTGGCAAACCAGGAAACATGTGAAATTGGGAAACAATGCAAATAAGAAGAACTAGGAAAGGAAAAGCCAGAAAAACAATAGCACTGAGGAAGGGAAGAGAGGGATAAGCTAGCCCTAGCAGGTTAGGGAACTAAAGAAAGAACACTAAACTACAGTAGGAAAGTTAGGGAAGCAGAGAGAGCTAACAAAAAGCAAGAAGGAAGGTAAGACAGACAAAAGGTGAAAACCAAGCAAACAAATATGTATAATATAATGTTTAAGGACTGATATTTACTGTATTTAAAAATGTATAAAAAATGTTACCCTAATTGCATTTACATTTTCAAATGTTGCTTTTAGTATTTGTGGCGGTGGAATTTTATGAAAAAAATCAGTGATGAGTCGCTGTATCACATGTGGACACATGTGAAAACTTTCATTGAAAAGGTAATTATGATTCATATTACACATCAGTACCATCCAATTCTAAAATCATGATGACATCTTTAAGGCTTCATTAACTGTCAGTTGGAGGGAAGTGGATTACCATCACTGAGTGTGTGTTCTTGAGAGGCTTTTTTCTCCTGCCATGACAATATTCTGTAGTTTCTTTTTGGATTCAAACTAACCTCATGAAACCAGCTGGCCATTTGGTGTTTACAGTAAATGTAGCATGCACTAATTTTTGCACCTTTTCAAAAAATCATCATGACCTTGAACATGTGTTTCAGGACATTATTCAGTTCATTCTAAATATTGTCTGCAGTAGCAAAATCCTGTATAAACAGCACCAAAAAGGCTGAGCTGGTACACTTTAGACAGCTAAGAACCCATAATAATTTAAATAAGTAACACAATGAAATAATGACTAAAAGCATTTTCTTAACATATTCCTATTGGAACAAACATTTAAGTGAAGTTGTAATCATTTATAATATTAGTAATAATAAATAACTATTAATCACTTGTGAATTCTTACTTTGGTTTCAGAAACTGGTGAGTCTTAGTGAACAGGAAAATGAGCTGAATCCACAACTACATGAATCTACAAACACAAATGATAAGCCACACCCATATAATGATGAGGGTGAGCCTGGGGAGCTGGCTCAGCTGGACAGCATTACTACGACAGACATTCACTTTAGTTTAGATGAAAATCTGGGGCCCAAATTCCAACGACTGGCAGAAAAATGCAGGCCAGACCTCATGCAAAAGAGCTATGAGGGCCAATTCTCATTGTCTTCTTACCATTATCAACATCAGTCTCATCATTATCATCATCATCATCATCATCATGTTCATCCTCTCTAAACCAGGGTCAAAATGTCATTGTTTTTGAGGCAATTTGTTTATCTGAACATAGTCTCCGTTCTATAGTCCACATATAGTGGTACCTCGGCATACTAATGCACCGCCTCAATAATTTTAACCTTAAGAATAAATCTTGCAAAAAATTTTGCAAGATATTTGCCTTAGCATATGAAGCATTTTTGGCATTACGAGCAAACAAACCAAGATGAACCAAATGCGTTTAAGTTGCTTGTCTGTCTGGGAGTCTGTCATATTTTTGTGGATTTTTTTTCTTTTTCATTTTGTGCAAGATTTAGTGAAAACATAGCACCATGGGTCCCAAGAATGTTAGCAAGGATGGATGGAAGCAGGAAGACAACAGAGCCACTTTCAGTTTTGTTTTTAAAGCAGCCAGTGCCACGAGGAATCATAAATTAAGGTTAAATGAGGTTTAATGTCAGTTTATTTCATATTTTACTTCATTTACACGTCTTTTCTAAATATTTTTATATGCAAAATTATGATCATATTGTTGAAAATTGGTAATATCTTTGGGTGGCTGAAATGGATTATTTGCATTTACATTATTTCCTATGGGAAAATGCATTTCACAATACACATTTTCGCCTTAAGAACTCGCCTCCGGGGCGGATTAAATTTGTATGCCGAGGTACCGCTGTATATTTAAGCAGTCAGATCAAGAATTATTGCAACCTTTTGTAAAGATGGGTGCAAAAAGCGTCCTTGTGGTTAATTAGTTCTTACATTTATTTATAATACTGATTTTATTACTTGTAATCCATTTCAGATTGATAAAAGCAAAATGGCTCACCTTTTACCGATTTACATGAGAGCAGGACAGTCTATTTAAGTTGCACTTTTGCATGGTATGTACTGTAGCAAACAATCCAAGAGCGATGGAAGGAAGTAAAACAACAAGAAACCCAAACTGGACAGAAGAGCAGTGTTTACTTTTAGCTTTATGTTCAGTGTTCGGAGAATATTTCTTCTTTCTGCCATTTTGTCCTCTGCTATAGAAACTCTTAAGCCTCTTAAAAGTCCTCCTCTCTACTCTTAACAATTTTTACCTTAGGAGCTGTTTTTAGGGCTAAGATGTTTTGTGAATAATTTTTATCTTTACTAAGATTTAGTCCTAAATTTAGGGGGAAATTCTACGAAAATGTCATAATTCTAAGAATTTTCTTATAATTTCGTCACAAGGAGCAACTTTTAGGTTTAAGAAGCTTTGTGAATACGGGCCCTGAAGTCTAACCTTTGTGCAAAAAAAAATATTTTAAGGAAAACCTCTCAAAAGCATAATGACTTTTTGAAACATAATGAGTTACCATAAAGTGAGCTGTCATCCCATTTGGGAAAATAAAAATAAATAAATCTCAGGGAACTCATGGATGGGACGCCAACCCATTGCAGGCCAGAAACACATACCCAGACACCCAATGATACATTAAAGGCAATTTGGAAACACCAATCCGTGTACACCACATGTATTTGAACTGTGGAGTGAACTGGATTACCCAGAGGAACCTGTCAAACACAGGGAGAACCAACAAACTTCATTCACGCAGACCAGAGGCAAGATTCCAACCCTTAACCCTGGAGATGTGAAGAGATCATCCCAACCACTAAGCCACAAATTGTATTAATCTTTATAATTAACCTGTGATCTTTGGTGGGAGAGGTCTTTTTTTTGTCTGTTTCCAATTTAGTTTAACGGTTTCAAAGTTTACAAGTAATGCTGTGCAAACTAAGAGCAGTCCAGCACCATTTTGTCCTTTGTCTACCTAATGAGTGTGATGCAGCAGCTCTTTAGTTGTCTAGTCTGTCACGGCCCCTCACCTTCTCGTTCAAAACAGCTTACAGGACATAATAATATTAGTATGCTAATACTAGGCCTTTAAGTAGCCGAGTCTCTATCATAACTCAGACTAACTGTCTTATATCTGCACTGCATTATATGACTTTGAGTCCTGAGTTTGATCCTCTGCCTTCACTACGTCTATGCTTGATTTTTCTTCAATAAGTTTGATTATTACTTGAAAACAACGAGAGAAAAACTTGATCCTTTATATTTAACTTACTGTTACTTAACTCCATTTTAACAGCACTAATAATAAAAATGCCCTCCCATAACGATAGCACATGACCGCTAACTTCTCACAAGATTAATGTACAGTAAAAACAGCAACGACCAACACATTAGCATGAGATTAACTAAACAGATAACATATTTCAATATAAATGTATTGTTTGTTTTAGGATGAAGCTTTTCTTTAACTTCACACTATTGTTTAAATAAATGTTCTACTTTATTGTATTAAATGTGAGGGTGCACATTTATGGCAAATCTAATAGCGATGCTATAGTGATGCAGAAATGTACATCTCAGCCTGATCAAAGTTTGTACAGAGAATTTGCTTACTTTTGTCTTTTTCTATTTGCATTTCTTTGTCATTGCAATGTTTTAGCAATGGTTAAACATTTGGCTCATTTGTCTTGACATGTGTGCATTGTAATGGAATTAAAAGTGTTGCTTAAAATTTGTGACTATAATAATGAGGGATTGATTTATATAAAAAATAAGGGTTACAGAAAGGCTTGAATCAGTGACAATGTTTTAATAAACCAAACTCCTGCAACTCAGTGTTGCTCATGAGAATTACACGTAGTACATCTAACTACAGGAATCAGGAACCAAATATCTTCTTAGATGTTTAGATTTATTCTCCACACCCCTTAAAAAAAAATAAAAATAAATAAAAACCTTCCCCAACAGTGATTGACTGACGATACTTAGTTAGTTAGTAACCTACAGTAGTAACCAGTTTAAGGATCTATCCAATGATGGAAATTTCAAATCACTTTAGTAAGTCACTCTTGATAAGTCGTCTTGAGTGTCTGCCAAATGCCTAAATGGAAATGAAAATCACAATGGCTTCAAAAGTAAGGAATAAAACTTTTAGGAGTAATGAGTAAGGGGTACTTTTACCAAAAGAATAGTGGTGTGGTGAAGTTTTGATACTGATGCCACCTAAAGTTGACTATTTCCCCATAAAATCACATCCTCAAATGATTTATTCCTCTTCCAAGACTGCAAATCTTCATAAATTCAATACAGTATACGCAAAAATATACAGTACTGAAATGAAAAGACAAACAATATTACCATGTTGTCATCTGTGAGTTTATTTCTCCTGAAAGAAATTAGCATGTTTATTTACCACTGTATGCGTAATGTAAGTGTAATGTAAGCGCGTGTGCACCGGCTCGCTGTAGACAGCGTCCATATCGTTTCTCAACCCGGATTCCCGGAAAAAATGTTGCTGCAGACTCCTGCAAAAGGAGACGGTTTGCTTGGCAGATCTTCACAGTTGAACACACTCTCCTTTAACATTCCCCACAAGTAGGCATCATGTGGTGTACGATCGGGGGGGAATGGGACGGGCATGGGAAGGAATTGTCCTGCCACATTTTTTGAACTCTGTACCCAAACATGAGTACTTCCGTATGAGCGGAAATAATAAACTATGAATACATTTTCCTCCGACAAGAGACCCATTTCCAACAACAAATGTATAACACAACTTTCATTTTACTACTGGGAGCACGTGAGTCTGGAGCCAAGCCCTGTCGACAAACGTAAATGTGTCCGAAATGCTCGAGTTTCATTACCATATATTTGTAGTTACTTTCAGTGTTGGGAAACATCTATGAAGTTATTTCATCTTATCTTTTATGTTATTGCAGTAATATACAGGCATTCTCTCATCACGTCTTTAAACTTAAACAGAAGTTGCAGTTCGTTGCGGGAAAAAACTGTTATGGGCAAAATTACTCTGAACTGAAGATTTCTACAGCTTTAAGTTAGACTGTTGACACTGGAGACTCCTTACATACAAGTTAGATAAATGTTATTTTCATTAAAACGCTGTAGATTTCAAAAGTGCTAACAAAAAGTCAAGGAAGCATGTTTTAAATTCTTTTCTTATCAGGATTCAAATAACTGTCAGTGAGATAAACATGCATACACTAAAAAAATCACAAGATATCTTTCATAGTAAATAAGATAATGATTTTGGTTTTGCACGACTGACAAACTGTCATAAGATCATATCTCGGTGATCTAGACCACAGACATGACTGACTGTAAAAGTATTCACCCCATGTACGTATTTCAAAACTTATTTAATAAGCAGAGCAAACAAATTATTTTAAAATCCTTGCTTACTAATTTATTTTTTATTGATTTATTACTTATTTTATTTATTTATTTATTTATTTATTTTTTGTTACATTTTCAAGAAACTAAATGTAAATGTATCGTTACCATTTGCCCTTATGACTCTATGGACAAGTTAATGGTGTCTCTGAGGAATAACCATTGAAAACTTCAATAAAAAAAAATAAATAAAAAAAAAAAATATATATATATATATATATATATATATATATATAGTTACAGTGTGAGTTGAGAATTAGAACATCCAGCTAAGATAA
>JAQMYL010000015.1:3108264-3119203 GCA_030014365.1 Clarias pachynema | reverse complement strand
TATATATATATATATATATATATAAAAAATTGGTTTAGCGAAAAATGCCAGTTTTAACTCTACTTCAACCCATACACAGCTAAAATTTGACATCTGAATATGAATTGTTATGAACCTTATATGGATTGGTTTAATTAAAATTCATATTTGGTGAATCTGAAGGCTTTTTCCTAGAATAAACATTTCATAACTTGTCAGCTCTGGTGGTGGTGAGAGGTTAATAGTGTTTGCTGTAGGTCGAACATGAAGGTAATACTGTAAGCTGCTTATGTAACTTGACTCTAGTCTGTTCAGCCACGTATACTGAATTAGATAATGTGCCAATGTTACAGAAACACTGGTATGCTGGCAATTATACAGATATGATAGAACATGTCTAGTCATATTTTTAAATATAATTAGATTCCAATCATCCTTCCTGGAAATTAGTTTTTTCCATGTTTTTTTTTTTTCTTTCTTCCTAGTCTCAACTTGTGAGACAAGAGTTTAGGAGTTTTAAAAAAAAAGTATTTATCACTTTTTAAAACTTTAACAATTATAACATAAAAAAATATAAATGGTAGCAGCTTTAATTTTTTAAAAATCATTAAGAACATGTAAGGATGTGGCTCAAACTTGAATAAACACATTGGGAAAGCAGTCAATACACCAAAATATGTCTAAAATCACAAAGAAATTCTTCGTCCGAAATTTGCTTCTCAAGTTTTTTTTGTACTAAAGCTATGAAGCTAATATAGCCAACATCCAAGACATCTTCCAGTTAAGAATCACATAAACTGCATGTCTAATGTAGAAAAAAATAAATATTACTTCTTTAATAGAGAATCAAGATGTACAAAAAGTAACCTATAAAATCTTTTTCCTCATGTCTACCAGCTGAACATCGTCCCTCCCGTATGGTCATCGTATAGCTCTCTCAGATGGATGATCAGCTCCTCTGTGTTATTTCCCGTCAGGGCAGAGAGAGGGATGATGCGCTTCTCCACTCGTTTCCTCAGCTCCTCGAGTTTTTCCTTTGTGCCGCTCAGGTCCATTTTATTGGCCACGATGGCATGAGGACGCTGAGAGAGACCCTGTTCGTACTGATCTAGCTCGAAGCGCAGACTCTGCAGCTCATCCCATGGTGCGGGAGACGACATGTCCAACACGAAGAGCAGGAAGCGACAGCGCTCGATGTGACGCAGGAAAGACAAACCGAGGCCGCGGTTCAGGTGAGCGCCGCGGATTATACCGGGGATATCAGCCACTGAACCAAAACACAGCGAGAGCGAGAGAGAATTTATTTATTTAGATAGTACTAATATAAAATAGATTGTAATATATAATTTCCTATACGTAGCATGTGTGATATTGTAAAAAAAAAAAAAAATTATATATATATATTTCTATCATTTATTTATACTATGATATTTGAAATCATATTTGAAATTCATATTTCATATGAAAAACACATGAACATTATATTCAATGTATATAATGTTTAAAACATAAATTTTAATATAATTATAGTCAAGAGGATTCAAACTTTATATTACATACGATTCACTTGAAAATAAAACGACTTTTTCTAGTTTTTAAAATCTAACAAAAACAAATTTAACCATGTGAAAGTCACATTATGAGCTGTTTAAAAAATAGCACTTGAAGTTTTAAACCAAAATAGAATTTAGTAATTGGTTTATATAATAACTGTGCTATTGCTAGTTGCTTAAGTAAAGATATATTGTGTTCAGATGCCGATATTGTAATATTTATCAGCGCCATTTGCGTACCTGCCAGTTGCTCGTGATCTCTGTACTTGACCACGCCTACGTGTGGATTTAGCGTGGTGAAGGGATAAGCTGCTACAGCAGGACGAGCATTTGAGATCGCTCTCAGCAACGATGACTTTCCAGCATTAGGAAACCCGACCTGGGAGAAGACACACATTCACAGATACACAATCAAGTATATATCAAGTAATAATGTGGCTCAACCTTACAGCACAGTGAAATGATTTTTTTGCATATCCCATTTAGGAAGCTTGGGTCTGAGCGCAGGTTCAGCCATGATACAGCACCCCTGGAGCACAGAACCCCAGACCTTCTGATTAGAAACACTGAAACTTTTGAAGCAATTTGTGCTGGAAAGTACAAGGGTTTGATTCCCACCTCCGGTCTGTGTGCATGAAGTTTGCATGTTCTCTCTGTGCTTTTTTTTCGATTCCTCCAGATACTGAAGGTAAAACATCCAGGATCGACTAATTGGTGTTGCCCTGTAACGAGTGAGTGTGTGCGCTTGTGAGATCTGCAACCCACACTTCCAATGAACATGTACAGGATCAGCAGTGTAGAGAATGAATGGAAACACTTTGACACTCGACTCAAGTGCGACATCTTCTGGCCATAATTATTAAAACACTACCTACAAACATTAGTAATAACAATGTGAATAAGAGTCAAGTTTGACAATAAATATGTTAAAGCTGTAAACATGGGTTTGTGATTACGAAAGTGAAAAATCAGTTACAGAAAGAAGACAAAATTCTAAGTCATGATGCTTTTTAAGTTAAAAAGAGGATTTTTCATGTTATTCTGTACTTACCTCAAAAAATGGTAGACGTGTGTAAAAAAAAAAAAAAAAAAAAAATATATATATATATATATATATATATTTATTTATTTATTTATTTTATTTTATTTTTTACATTTTTTGATTTAGCATTAGGTCAGCATCTCAGCAACAGTGTCAATCAAAACTCAATCAATCAATCAATCCTCACAATCACATGGGGAACAACAAATCAAGAATGTTCGAGAAGGCTTTGAAATATCGGAAACTGTTCCATCACTATTGTTTGGCTTTGTAATGTTTTTGTTTATTTTTATGCACAACACACACAGATAAACAAATCTGCAAAACTTATGCATGTAATGTGCTCTAGTTTATATTTTTTCTGTAGTACAGGTGTGGCATATGTCTTAACTTGCTTATGGACTACATTTATAGTAAAGGGGTTGATTTGGGCCGAATTTTAGTCATCATTCCTTTTTTTTTTTTAACCATCGATTCTTCTCAAAAGACCACTGATCTATTAGGATAAAGAAATATACATCTGTTAAGCCCCTCCCCCCTTACCAATCCGGCATGTGCCATCGTCCTCAGTTCCAGTTGAAGCACTCGTTCTTCTCCTAGTTCTCCGGCTGTGGTCGTCATCGGTGCTCTGTTTTCATTGGAAAGAAAGAAGCGATTGCCTTTTCCTCCTGCTCCTCCATGTACAGCCATGTATTCCTGCCCGTGATGAGCGAGATCGGCGACTGTTTTGCCCTGCTCCTTCACCACAGTGCCTATGGGCACCTACACACAGAACATTTCTTACATACACAACTGACCATACACTCCAAAAAATGCTGGGTTGTTTCTGTAAACGCATTGTTGGGTTGCTCTATGTTGGGTCAAATGAGCACTTGGTTACAAATGAACACCTGGTCGGGTTATTTTGACCCAACAACTGGTTTATTCTTTATTCTCTGGTTTCTCCAAACTGCAGCCTGCAAAATGTTTGAAATATAACTGTGATTGTGTCACAAAGTGTAGTTTTAAGAGTTTTTTAAGTGAGAATGTATGTGTGTACAGCTCAGAACATCAATCGGTTATTAAAGATAACGTCTATTTAAAAAATTGCCCCAACGATTTCGGATATTTGAGCTCCAGGCAATACAGGTGCCCTGTACTCATGTAGCTGTCCAACGCTGCCTCACTTTGGAAAGAACTTCTGAAAACTACCGCTGGCTGTGATGTCTCTGCAGTGGTTAAAACAGCGGATTTATTTCACTTTGTTTATTTCTAAAAGGCAATCTTTGGTATAATACGGTTATGGTATAATATATCGAGGCTGTATGACGAATCCTGTTCTTGGAATTGAGACACGGCATGACGAACTTTCTGGATTCTTCCCTTCTGAAGCGAGGGACACGCCACTTAAAGCTGGCAAGTTAATATGAATTTTTACCTAAATTTTAAATATTGTAGTTGTGGTAGGAACAAGCTCATTTCCATGTTCATTCACTTTTCCACCTTTTAAGTCGCACTTTGATATGGGGGTGTGGGGAGTTCATGTTTTTATATTCTGTGCCAACAGTCGGCTTTACTGTATATTATGAGAAAAGTGCGTTTGTAGCACACACACAAAAAAAAAAACTAAATTTACTAAATGTAATCTTAAATGTAATTTTAGGTAAATTACTAGGAATCTTCACTAAAGCTGTGTGTGGAAAGTCTGTTGGCATATTTTTAAATATTTTAAAGTTGTCAGAAAAAGTGATTGGTGTATATTTAATGACAGTCTTAATATGGTAAGTTAATGTAAAGTTTTACTTATTTTTTTAATAAGTTGTGGTAGGAGCAAGCATATATTATTGTTCAAATTAAATTAAATATGATGGTGTGGGGTTAAATTTTTTCATTCTGTTTTTTATTATTCAATAAACGAGAAGGCGTCATCGTTTAAAACAAGCTTTTTCTTCATCCTTATGAAATATTTATTGTAAGTTGTAAATTCATCACTTAAATATCGTATTCATCTAGGGTTTGTTGGGAATTTGAAAAGGGGTGAATGTTTCGTATTAAATCCAGATGGAGCTCCGTATCCTGTTATACCTCACACGTTAAATAGTGACGTAAATTAGTCAGAAATATACACTAAATTCATGTTCACATTATGTATTTGTGTGTAGATGTAGGTCCTTAACAAAAATGCTATATTGCAACACTAAGTGATATTATGTAATCCACAGGTGGGAACCAGTGGATGATCATGGGAATGATATCTGCAAAATATGGGGATGTCTGGAGCACTATTCCATGTTTTGTGCCTTGGGGATGAGACAAGAGGAACCTGACAGTCCTTTCCAATTGTTGGAGGCAATGCTATTGATAAAGACTCTTTGTTGGAGGCAGTTGATGCTTGTTTTCAAGGTTTTTTATTTATTTATTTATTTTAATCTTTGATGTTAACTATACAAAGCAGTGTCTTCCCACCTGGGAGTTTCTCCAGCATTCTGTAGATCAGATTGATGGACATGAGTACTCATCTGGACAACATTTAATTAATAATATTTTTAAAAGTTTTATCTTTTGTATGCCTCTTGTTTTTATTGTTTTACAGGGTGATTATGTTTTTTTTATTTATATATTTATTTTATATTTAACAAATGGTCACCTTGGGATTATATGAGTATCAAGAGTGTCAATTTAACCCACTGGTTCGGTCAGATGAACAACCCAGAATTCTGGGTTAAATGGTCCAATAGTGACCCAGCGGCTGGGTTATGATTGAGTTGTTTTTTAACGCAGCAGTTTTTAAAGTGCACATTCAACAAAATACAGTGATGAGAGCAAAGTGAAAGGAAGTGTGGTATAAATTTTTTTTCTCTGGCACCGCAAGCACATGGAGCCGCTCCCAAAAGCTGTGTGCCTGTTTTTGTTTTTGTTTTTTCTCATGGTAACAAGTTATTTATCTTGTGGGCAGACAAGCCCATTTTATAACCACAAGCATTTAAAGGCCTTCGCAGTCCAAATATACTTTATAAATCAACGAAGTGTCAGTGCAGTCGCAAATAAAGCAGCAGTTTTCATGCAAAAGCATTCCTTTAAACTTAGGCAGATAGACGACGTGTGCAACCAAGATGATAACTTATAAAATATTTTGCTCCCACAAGGATCAATCAATCAAACAAGAAATCTTCTGTGCACAAGATAAATAATTAAATAAATACACCTTTTGGGGCTCTGTACAACACCACCTTGCGAAAGCAATAAATCATTTATTTTTGCTATTGCTATTACTTAATACATAAAGCAAACATATACAACTCTTATGCAATACATAAAAATTATTTTTTTGACTGTTAAGGCTGCTTGTAAAAGAAAAGGAGGTATACAGAGACCAAAGCAGGTGCATGTTCTGATTAGTTAGTTATTTTTATTTTACACACTTAGGATTCCTCCTACAGTCCAGCACACTGTAACCAGGCCTTTTTCGATTTTCTATGCTCTCAAGATCTCACCAGGTCCAAATCAATTCTGTGAACCTGAGAAAATCCCATTCATCACCATAACTGAGACAGATCTTCATTCTAGTACGCAAGAAAAGGGGATAAAACCTTTTTGCCATTCTTCTTGGTTTAAGTTTGACTTTAAAATGTAGTTTGTGGGTTTAAAATCCTCCTTTTCCTCTTTTATTCAGGAAGTGATTAAAGATTAATCATGTGCAATAAATAAAGCCTCCCATATGTAGCTGACACACTACCTGGGATTTAAATAGTTAAATTTAACAGCTACTGTATATATCAGAATGAACTCAATCATCAATTGCTTCAAGCTGAGCCAAGTACAGGGCATTTATTTATGTACTGATTGAGAGCAAGCGGGATCATGATATTCCGAAACAGAGCATTAACTCGCACAAGGTCAGAATGGGCTCAACCTTTTGGACCTTTGTTTTTATTTCATGAAGCAGTTGTTATAAATCAAACTTACTGATATGTATTTTGAGCTGGCATTGCGGCCATAGCAGTTTTTACTCCTCCCAGATTCTCCGTTTTCTCCTCGATATAAAGATGAAATGAGAGAAAGAGACTTTATCTGCTTGTTTACTACAGAAAGAAAAAAAAAACAGAAATGATAAGATGTTACGATTGCTGTGGAATAAAAGAGAAACTATAACAGCACATAATAATAGAAAAAAAAAGGTATGGTATATTTTGGACATGTTTTAGCCGTGTCTGTCCAAATATCTGGAAAAATCTCCATATATTTTTGGAAAGTCTGCAGTTAATGCTTCTTTTGTGTTAATTTTCAAATTTTTGTAACTTTAACTTACAAACTGTAACTTGGAACATATTTAACGTCTAAATGACAGTAAATGTAAATAAATTACATTAAATGATCAGTGTGAGCAGGAAGTAAATTAACTTCTATACAAAAAGACAGAACTACTGACAAAGTGTTCATTTATTATTGTATTAAATATTTAATTAAACCTACTACATTTATGTAAACTGTCAAGCAACCTCAAGTGGTATTTTATAAAAAGAAATAATTTATTAAAAAATAATTTAAGGAATTAACATAAACAGCAGCATTACCTTTTATTATGATGTCGCCTCCGTTACCCCCATTGCCTCCATCCGGGCCGCCCCACTCTTTGCGGGGTTCACTGTGGAAGCTGCAGGCTCCGTCTCCTCCTGACCCGGCCTGGAACTTCACCCTGCGCTGGTCCACGAAATAACGTGTCTGAGAATAAATGGGGAACATATATATATATATATATATAATTTTTTTATTCAGTAAAGCTTCTTTGCGGAAATGATCATTGTTAAAAACTCCTTATAATTATAATTGAATTTAATTGAACTTCTGCATATGTGACAAATAAAGGCTAAAATACTATAACGGAACGTCTTCTAGTGTGTTCATCATGTGTTCAACACCGTTATTGCAAAAAGAATAGAAAAAGCATTCAAAACCTTCAATGTCAATATTTTTGTTGTTTATAGAAACTTTAATATGGCTCCTATTTATCATATACAGGGGTTGAAAACTGAAACGCCTGGTTTTAGACCACAATAATTCATTAGTATGGTGTAGGGCCTCCTTTTGCGGCCAATACAGCATCAAGTCGTCTTGGGAATGACAGATACAAGTCCTGCACAGTGGCCAGAGGGATTTTGAGCCATTCTTCTGGTGGAATAGTGGCCAGGTCACTACGTGATGCTGGTGGAGGAAAATGTTTCCTGATTCGCTCCTCCAAAACACCCCAAAGTGACTCGATGATATTTAGACCTGGTGACTGTGCAGGCCATGGGAGATGCTCAACTTCACTTTCATGTTTATCTAACCACTCTGTCACCAGTCTTGCTGTGTATATTGGTGCATTATCACCCTGATACACGGCACCGCCTTCAGGATACAATGTTTGAACCACCGGGTGCACATGGTCCTCCAGAATGTTTCGGTAGTCCTTGACAGTGATGCGCCCATCTAGCACAAGTATTTGGCCAAGGGAATCCCATGATATTGTAGCCTAACCCATCACTGATCCACCCCCATGCTTCTCTCCGGTCATGCAACAGTCTGGGTGGTACGCTTCCACACCGTAACTCTGGTGAAGGTGGACTCATCAGAGAACAATACATGTTTCACATTGTCCACAGCTTTTCGCTGCTGGCACCATTGAAACCAAAGTTTTGCATTGGCACAAGTGACCAAAGGTTTGGCTATAGCAGCCCGGCCATGTACACTGTCCCTGCAGAGCTCCCGACGAACAGTTTTGGTGGAAACAGGAGAGTTGAGGTGCACATTTAATTCTGCAGTGAGTTGGCAGCTGTGGTTTTATGTTTTTTGGACACAATCCGGGTTAGCATGCGGACATCCCTTTCAGACAGCTTGCTCTTGCCTCCACAGTTACTCCTGTTGTATGTGCGTCGTCCTTCTTGATGGTATGCTGACATTTCCCTGGATACTGTGGCTCTTGATACATCACAAAGACTTGCTATGTTGGTCACAGATGCGCCAGCAAGACGCGCACCAACAATTTGTCCTCTTTTAAACTCTGATATGTCACCCATAATGTTTTGTGCATTGCAATATTTTAAGCAAAACTTATTACTCTGCTACTTAAACCTTTACACTCTGCTCTTACCGGTGGAATGTGCAATCAATAAAGATTGGCCACTAGGCTGGTCAAATTTAGCCACCAACACTAAATTGGCCAGTGTTTCAGTTTCATTTGTCCAACCCCTGTATATTTAAAATAAATTAAAATCCAATGTTACCTCCTATATACAGTAAGCCAATGACTGCAAAATTACATTAATACATACTTAATTTGATGTTTATTATTTACAGCATGCATACACACATTTTCTCAACTGCCGTATCTTATTTTTGTGGATTTTGCATATTTTGATTGACATATTTTCAAAGCTTCCTGACTTTATGTATACTTTGCAGTTATGTTAGAGAATAGTGAAAGACACTTGTACTCAAAGTAAAGCTTACACATATCTTATTCTCATGCATGCATATACCCCGATCAGCTATAACTATACAACCACCTGCCTAATATTGAGTAGGTCCCACCTTTTGCCACCATAACAGTGATGCACTGTGTTCTGACACCTTTCTATCACAACCAACATTAAACATTTCCACAAATTGATCTTTTCGATTGGATTGGACTACACGGCCCAGCCTTCGTTCCCCATGTGCATCTGTGAGCCTTTTTACAGGTCATATACTTCTAAAAGCTTACACCAATTTTAGTATCAATACTCACAAAGAAATATGAATAATGCATTAAAATTGTTTGAAGCGAGACAGTACAATGCTGGAAAATGGCCATTTTGGGGGGCACATATAAAATCATCTCTCCAAAACAGCTTAGCACCTTAAAATTTTTAGGGATGCAAGAATGGCACTTCCATGGTGCATACATTTCAGAAGTAGCTTCTCTGGCACACATTTTCTGTATTATATGTATAACATTAAAAAAAAAAAAAAAAAAAAACTAAAATATGCACCAATACTGTGTTTTGGCCAACACCAGCACACGCTTTACATACCAACTTCTTCTCAGACAAATCTTTCTTCTTGGAAATTCCCTGAGTTTTTCCTCCAAGGCTGCAGCTCAGCGACAGGTTTCTGACGCTCACGGTGCCGTATACACACCTGCACAGGTGTTTCCCCTTAGCGAACGTATTCTCGGAGCGCACAGGGAGAACCTCGCTCAGAATCCTCCAGATCACCAGCTTCATTCTGGCTGTGATTTAATCTGAAATCAAGAGAAGGTCAACAGTTTGATTGACGATACCAACTTAAGACATTTGTGGCATTGTGGGAAAAGGTTTATGACAAATATGATCAAAAAACAAACCAACACACCCCTCATTTTGTGTTACGGTATTATATTTAATTCCCAAATTAGTCACTTTTTGCATATTATTTTGCAACCCAATGTTGAAGGCATGGGCTTTATCTTCAGGGAAACAAATATTTTTTTTCTAGTAGATGCAAACACTAAACGAGAACAAATAACGACCAAAAAAATGTAATTAGGGAGTATTTCTTATCTTGACACTGCATACAGACTGTGTTACTCAGTAATCAAATATTTAATAAATGTTAATCAGACAAAACGCTGCCCTTTAGCTGGCAATTTCAATCTACAGTCGTTTTTTTTTTTTTTTACGAAACATTTATAAACTACTCACCAGGCAGCGAGATTAAATATTACCTGTAAAGGTACAATCTAAACGCGTTGCCATAGTAACAAGAACTTAAAGAACTGTGAGTTAGCCACACGGCTAGTGCTAGCAGAATATATTAAGCCAAATGCTAACAGTTTTACCTCGCAATTTATACAATCACTACATTTATATATAAATATATATTTAAGCTTTGTCAAATGTATAATCCGCGCGTATAACTCTCTTTAATAACAACCAATCGCTCTCTGTCTTTTTTTTTTATTTATTTAATAGTGTTAAAAGTCACCTTGATTTGCTAGCTAGCATGTTTCAGAAACACCGCCGTCTAGTGGGCGGAGCAAAACTACGGCGGCCGCAAAGGGTCAAATAGTATTTTTTAATCGTGATTTTTTCCCCCCTCGTCAAAGTTGCATTTTAATTTCTTAATTATTTATCTATCTATACGCACACACACACACACACACACACACACCTCTCTCTCTCTCTCTCTCTCTCTCTCTCTCTCTCTCTCTATATATATATATATATATATAAATATATATATATATATATATATATATATATGTATACACAATGAAGAGAACACTGAGGGTCAGTGTGTTGAGGCTCTGAGTTACTGATCGGAAGGTCGGTGGGTCGAGTCTCAGCTCCACTATGTTGCCGCTGTTGGGCCCTTAACCCTATCTGCT
>JAQMYL010000015.1:3069951-3088228 GCA_030014365.1 Clarias pachynema | reverse complement strand
CCCCCCCCCCCAGAGAAGCAAGGCATTTGAAGACAAACAGCCTGTCGTCCATTAAAGTGACACTGAAATGACAGCAGCACATCCATCAGCTTGGAGTGCAAACAAAGGTGTGGAGACAGCCTAACACTTTGTGTGTGTGTGTGTGTGTGTGTGTGAGTGTGTGTGTTCATCAACTCCAAGGCTTTGCTATTATATTACTAGAAAACATATCATTTGTTGTATAGATAATCAGTGTAAAGGCACAATCCAGGATTTATAGTATAATAATATAATAATCATCCTTACAATTTAATTCTTGTTACTGAATGGTGATATAAAAGGGAAAAAAAACAAATGATACAAAAGCAATCTGTTCATGTAGGAAATATATACTGTATATATGATTATATAATTATGTTTATGAATCCTTGCCTTTGTTTTGACATCTCTCCACTTTCACACAAATAAACAGCAATAAACATGAAGCATCTAATAAATAAATAAATAAATAAATAAATACAACCTTTACCTTCTGTATGGTCTGCTGGGTCACATCACCTTTTCCTCTCGGTCGTGTTGATGAAAATGTAACTGACATGTTTTTTTGTTTTTGTTTTCAATCGCGGGGGGAAAAAAAATGTTCTGAATATGAGAATGATTTTATTCTAATATTTATTCCCTGCCTTTCACGCGCCTGTCACACAGACATGTCTGTAGAGTAATGATGATTAGGAAAACAGGGGTGTGTCTATTCGGAAATGTCTCTTCATCACAAGAAAGGCCAAATCCTCTGGAAACAAACTGAAAACCCTGAAACTGAACGATGTGAAATAAAAACACGCAGAGCGGTGATGACGCTGCCGGAGATGGAGATGCTGAAGCCGCTCCGCTCTACATGGAGGAAACACCTGCTGTTGGTTGGTTCGCTCCACCCCGCTCCCAGCCGCGCGCGTCTCCCCCTGCGCTCCCACTACAGCGCATTCACTAACGCCGCTGCGCGCGCTGCTGTACGTAACGCGCCTCGTGCGCGGCGCAGCCACGCAAACAGCGGCGGCCAGGGTTCTCTCTGACGGAGCTCAGGCGTAGCCACGCCCACGGCGAATCTGCGCTCGCTGTGATTGGTCAGGGGTGGTGAAGGAGCTGATAATAATAATAATAATAATAATAATTATTATTATTATTATATCATCATCATCCTATAACGACAGCATTTACTGTAAAATATAGCAACATGATTTTGATAAACAAGTAAACATATATGACACGATGAATGAATGAATTATTATTTTATAATAAATGGCATAAAATAAACACAATACAAATAAATACATACATTAACTAACTAATTAATTAATTAATTAACTATTGAACAGCAACAACAATAACAACAACAACAATAATAATAATAATAATAATAATAATCCTGTTATAATGATGGCATTTATTGTAAAATTTATTTAGGTAAATAAGTAAGTGAACAAGTATGACGAAATGAATAAATAAATTAATTAATTAACATTCATAATTGAAAAATCGGGTCAGGAAGGGCATCGGCATTAAAACCTGTGCCAAACTGTGTGTGCGGATCAGATGGTCCCCTGTGGCGACCCCTTGATGGGAAAAGCCAAATAACCAACAACAATCATTATTATTATTAGTAGTAGTAGTAGTAATAGTAGTAGTAGTCTAGAAGCTACTACTTACTGTACTGTAGGTAGTCCACGTGGGGACCATGGAGGCCAGTGGTGATTCAAATTTTATTTATTCCCATTTTACAACCGTGGTAGGACCTCCGGTCTACCTTCACACACTTATTCACACACTACGGAAAATTTAAGAATGGGAATTAGCATAATCTGCATGTCTTTGGACTGTGGGAGGAAACCAGAGCACCTGGAGGAAACCCGCCAAACACAGGGAGAACATGCAAACTCCATGCACATATACCTGAGACAGGAATCAATCCTGGACCCTGTATAGTGCAAGGCGACAGTGCTAACCACTACACCACCACTATTATTATTATTATTATTATTTTATTAGTGCCTTTCATAATACACAAAGACACTGTACACTCACACACTCAGTCTCTACACTGTTTATCCAATACCAGGTCATGAGAAGCCTGGAGCCTTTCCTAGGGACCTCAGATAGGGTGCCAATCCACGGCATGGCTCAAACACACACGGGTAATTTGGGAACGCCAACAAGCCTAATCTGCATGTCTTTGGACTGTGGGAGGAAACCAGAGTACGTGGAGAAAACCCACCAAGCAAAGGGAGAACATGCAAAACTTCATGTAACCTGACCAGAGGTGGGACTCGAACTACTGACCCTTATTGAGGTCACAATGCTAAAGACTACTCCTCTGTACTGTAAAGTAAGTAAAACATAGTTAAAATTTGAATTTAATAATAAAGACAAAGACAAAAGATAACGCGCATAAAATATTTCTATACAAAAGTATGACAACAGTAGACAATACTGTAAGGTGCATAAGACATTGAGTGTGAGCTAATGCAAAGAAGAGGAGAATAATTTTAGTTGAAATTTAAAATGATGAAGGGATTTGCAGGTGTGAAAATAAAGAGAGAAATAATAATAATTATGATAATATTAATACTGCTACCACTACTATTATTATTATTATTATTATTATTATTACTGCTACTAAACAGTGAAAAGGGGGGGTTAAAAACTTTTTTTTTTTAAATTTACACATGAAAGTGATTTGTGAAAGTTATTTTGTTTTAAGGTGTCAGTCTCTCTCACATCCAAATGCTTCTAAAAAAAAAAAAAAAGGTTTGATCTGAAGTCTTAAAATGACAAGGAAGCGACCTTGGCAGCCGCTGACCAATCACAGAGCAGCAGGAGGAAGAAAAAAAAAAAAAACTTTTAAAGCGCACTTACAACTGAGAGACGCGCGGGGGCGCTGCCACATCTTTTCCCCTTTCCAGTAAGATTACTTTCACTTTTACTTTGAAGAGGAGAAGCACAAAGCAGCGACAAACAGGTGGAAATAAATCAGGAAAAGATTGAGAACTGTGTATAGATAAAGAATGAGCTACGACAGAGCCATCACTGTGTTCTCTCCAGATGGACACCTGTTTCAGGTGGAATATGCCCAGGAGGCGGTGAAGAAGGGTTCAACTGCAGTGAGTAAAGCACACACACAAGAGCACGGATAAAGTAGAGAAATTCTACTCAATTCACAGAGCAAATGGCTGAATCTGTAGTACTATGAGTTAAAGGTCCTCTGTAGAGGCTGTGGGGTCTTAATGAGGTCACTGGAGATGAGACTCACTGTACAGAACGGTACAAAGTACGGAAACCTTGTGAACTTAGATTTTTGTCAAGTCACCTTAGATTCAGTGTGTTGTCTACAGTAGATAACGAGCGTAGTGTTAGACCAGACGACAGTGGCATGGCATGCGTCTCTGCCAGCTCTTACACCTACAGTACTGTATATCAGGAACAGAACTCTAACGAGCCTTTGAAAGGGATACTATTTAAAATGAAGGGAGTAGAAAAGTTTCGGAAAATATTTTTAGAGTAATGAGTAAAGGTAAGGGGTTTAAGATTCAGATTGAATATCTATATATCCATCTATCTATCCTCATACAGTAACCTGAATCACTTTTGATTATGTGGAGAGATAAACATGAATTAAAAATCTATTTCATGAAACATAAAAAGGAAACAATATTGTCCAAGACAATAGACATGTTAGTTAGGAGAATAAAAGGAGAATGACATTAAAGTGAAACTGTGAAAACTAAATGCTACTACTTTTATTATTATTAATAATATTATTCGCTGGAGGTTCCATCATGGTCTCCATTGGACTACAGCGGTTTCTATATGGAGGGATCGAATAACAATAATAACCTTGGTCCAACTTGCATTTTTAATTTTAAATGAGGAAATTGTATTTATAAAGCAACTGCTTATAGGTTTGTGTCCATAAAATAACTGGGGCATCAATAAGATGTAAGATTTTTGTAAGTCGCTCTGGCTAAGAGCGTCTGCCAAATGCCTAAATGTAAATGTAAATAAGAACATCATGAATATTAACAATAATAATACAACATTGGTTGGTTCAATAATTGTCATACAATAGCATTTTGGTCAGTGTTGTTACATAATTACTTTTTTTTCTTTAAAATTTTAGATTAAATTGATGACTGATTTAAAGCAGCAAAATTACTGCAACATAAAAAATGTCTCCCACCCCCCCACCCCAATTTGAACTCATTATATTACAGTTTATAAAAATATGTATTTTATAATGTTTATTATAAAATTTTAGTAAAACACCAAAGAACAAATCTGTAAGACTTTCATTATCTAGTGCCTCCAGCTTTTATGTGCATTTGATTATAAAGATCTTGAACTTGCAGGTGGGGGTGAGGGGCAAAAACATCGTTGTGCTCGGGGTTGAGAAGAAATCAGCAGCCATGCTTCAGGATGACAGAACAGTGCGTAAAATCTGTGCTCTGGATGAAAACGTCTTCATGGCATTTGCTGGTAAACCACCCATAATGCACATTTTAACCCCTCTGTAATACTGAATAGCACTTCCAAATACTGCACACTGCCTGGCCAAAACAACAGCCATTTCAGAAGGAATTATTGGCCTCCATCAAGCAAAGCAAACCTACATGTCCTTGTTCCTCTGATCTACAGGCCTGACTGCAGATGCGAGAATTGTGATCAACAGAGCCAGGGTAGAGTGTCAAAGCCACAGACTGACTGTAGAGGATCCCGTCACTGTGGAGTACATCACACGGTACATCTCCAACATGAAACAGGTAACATCTCTGCATGTACTGATAAATCATGCAACACCTGGAATGAAACCACTGCACATCTATTCACACATGTATGTATGTATTTTGTGCAGCGTTACACGCAGAGTAGTGGAAGGCGGCCTTTTGGGATCTCCTCCCTCATCATGGGCTTTGATTTTGATGGAACACCCAATCTGTATCAGACCGACCCTTCTGGAACATACCATGCCTGGAAGGTGGGACTTAACTCCTGTTATTTTATATAACCTCAATGAAACATTTTCTTGAATTACTCGGTCAACACCATATTTTAGGATAAATTTATATATATAACAATAAATGTTGCCCATATTTGAACAGTTTCAAGTCAGAATAGATTGTGTTTACACAAATAGCTACTAAAGTCTTAGCAAACATGCTTAACAAGTCAACTTTGAACAGTATAGTAACATGTTCTGCTCACTAAATAACTTGCAACCGAGTAATAACATTCAGAGCGTGCCATTAAAGGAAAATGATTACTGAAATTACTGCTAATACCCAAAAGTTTATTTCCCAACATTGACTCCCCCCTCAATACCAACATCTTACTTGAAAAATAAAAGTGCTCGCCCAGAGATCGCTAGTTCAATTCCTGGGTGATGCTGTAGCCTCGCGAGAGCTGATTGGCCAAGCTCTCTCAGTGGAGTGGGATGGGAGAATTCTCACAATCTCTAGAGCCAATCATGGGTGTCTGAGCTCACGCAAGCAGAAGGAGCAGGTAGAGTGCGCTGCTTCTGAGTGCGTTACACCGTCCCCAACAGGGCATGTGCAAGCAGCTCGAAAAGATTCGGTTAATTGGCATCAAATGGTTCCAAGGAAACGCATGATGGCCTTCGGCCCACCATGAGTGACTGGTAATATTAGCCTTTATGTGGGAGACCCCTAGTGAGCAGGGTTGGGGAAGGAAGTGGATACTTCCTGTTTACTTCCTATTGGGAAATAAACGTTTGGGTATTAACAGTATCTTCACTAATCAGTTTCCTTTAATGGCTCACTCTGAAAATGTTGGAAAAAAATTGAAGTAAAAGCTTTACTCCCGAATACTTGAGCACATCAACAAATACACGACTAGTGGAGTGGCCACTATACTGTACAAGTCTCTGGTTTTGCATTAATGTGAACATGCAGTTGGGAGCTGCAGTATTATACAGCAAGAGTAATTGCTAACAAGAGACATCCGAATGGTCAGAAATCAAGAATTTAGCAAAGCAGCAGCACAAACTCACTGTTTAAATGTCAACCATATTGGGCAGTCATCACATCTCAGTTTTGGTCTTATGCCACATGTTTTATACACAGGCAAACACCATTGGGAGATCAGCAAAAACTGTTCGAGAATTCCTGGAGAAGAACTACAAAGAGGAGGACATGGAGTCGGATGATATGGTCTTAAAACTGGCAGTCAGAGCCCTGCTTGAGGTACTGGAGCTACACTGACCACATTATATTGGTTACTGACCAAGATAGCATCACTGTACTGGCCACTAATGTAACCTCAACATTCACATGGGATTTGGCACACTTGCCAGGTCAGCATAAACACATTTCACCATTTTCAGCTCAGTTTTGGTCACCAGTTGAGCAGTATATTGACAAAACATGGCAGATAAGTGTTCTAGAGCATGGATCGGGGTTAATAGTAATGGACTACTGGAGTATTGGTTGGCCATGCTATACTGTAGGTACACAATTAAAACAGTTGAACTTGTTTTCAGGTGGTGCAAAGTGGTGGAAAAAATATTGAACTGGCTACAATGAAGCGCGGTGAAACCATGAAGGTCAGTTACAGGAAACTACAAACACCAAACATATCCTAACCTCAAACGAGGTCATTTCTGTAAATTTCCCTTTGTGCTGTAGATTTTGGAGCCTGAAGAGGTGGAGAAGATTGTGTCTGTTCTGGAGAAAGAAAAGGAGGAAGCAGATAAGAAAAAGAAAGCTGCAACATCCTGAACAAGATGAGCTCCATCGGAAAGCCAGTTGTTGGCAATTAATGCACTAAAGGTTGAGGTTTATCAGCCATTTTCCATTTTATTAACAATGGTTCTTTTTTTTTTTTCTTTTTTTTGTACAAAGTCCCCAGTTAATTCATGTGCAAAAACAAAAGAAAAACAAAAGCCTCTTAAATCAACATTTGGGGACGAATGCCAAAGGCTGACATGAATCAAATTTACATTATGCAATTACTGTATTATTTACATCATAAAGCATAAATAAAAGTGCTTTACTTGGACACAAATGTCAACAGATCAAGTTAATGTGCATTTCAGTTTGTGCAAACAGTCTTTATCCAAACACATTTACTCATTATAAAGCAGCAATAGGAACCAAAAAAAAAAAAAAAAAAAATCCATTAGGCAAGCAAATAAAAGAAAATTCAATTTCATTTGTTAACAATAACAGTTAAGGATTGAGAACTCAAATTCAATTATGATAAAGGGTGAGGGAGATGATTTCTATTTACAAAACCATTTTGTGGCCACATGAAATCTTGAATCTGCAAGAGAAGGGGGGGGGGGGGGAGAAAAAAATTTAAAGAATAGAACACCATCTGTGATATGTTAAGTGTTGTGGAGCTACATGAAGGCAATCAATTGCAAGGTTGTTATCTAGAGTTACTTGATGTAGAGCTAAAAATTCAATCTTCAATAATCAAATCCAAATGCATTTAGGACAAAAATTGAATAAAGTTGTGCAACTTTTTATTTATTAATATTTTTTTATTTTACCATTTTCAGGGTAAGGTTGAGTAACAAGCCTTTTAAATCAAGTGCTGTCCCCCACACCCCAATTACTTACCAATCACATTCTGCCACTTCCAACAGCTGGTTGAGCAGACAACTGTTGATTCATTCCTCTTCCTCGCCTCCCTCTGAATCCCCCACGAAACCCACGGCCTCTCAGGAACCGACCAGGAACTCCAAAAGTCTCAACGTTCAACTTGCGCTCCTCTGCCCATGTTGTACGTCTGAAAAATCATCATACTTTAATGAATTCACCAGTGCGTGACTGACATTTGTATGATGTTAAACTACCATACTGTACACGTGTTCCAGGATTCCATAACATTTACATTACCAGTAAGTCACATCACCAGGCAAACAGATGGCAAGTCACAATTAAGCTAGACTATAAAGGTTTTAACATGGTACCAAACTCTGATCAGGTCAGTCTGAACCACAAGAGAACATTTCATTTCTCATGATGTTAAATAATGGTTCCAATATTTGTTTAATACACTGCCTGCAGGGGGGGGTTAAGCATTTCATATGTAGACAATAACTCAAAGGATTGGGACTAAACATCCGTGTGTTCATGAGAAACCACTTGGTGAAACTCCTCAGGAAAAAAGGCTCCAGTTGGCTAGGGAGCATAAAGATTGGACTTGACTTGTCATGGTTTGAGGAGTCCAGACCAGGCTTATTCCAGAGGGACGGGTGCATCAGGGTAAGAAGGTAAGTGAAATGAAGTGATGCACCCATCATGCAAAGTGCCTGCTGTACAAGCCTCTGGAGGCAGTGTTCTGATCTGGGGCTTGCTTCAGGGGTTTTTCCTCCCTGATGGAACAGGCATATTCCAGGTCTCATTGTAAGAATTGTTCTGGGAGCATGAATAATTTCCACACAAACTGGCCACACTGTGCTGTAATTAAAGTTTTGCCAGGAGTATATTGAAAACATATTCAATAATCAGTTGTTAAAGTGCAGAACCAGGCATGTTTGATGTAAAGTTTCACACTTAAATCTGGCATACAAATAATGGCAACCTGTGAACTTTTGTAATTAGTGATTGCAAAAAGTACTCAGAAATGACATTCCATGTTGACATTTAATATTGTAAAATAAAAGATATCTATTTTATGAACTGAAACTGCTATACAAATCAATATTTAGTATAAAGTCCTCTCTTTTCCCAAAACCTGCACAGCTACATTCAGCAGAGTTGGAGACGTCTGCCATACACTCGGTCACGGACTCAATCACTGCTGTGTTGTGCTAAACCAGCTGATCCTAATCACCATCAACTCTTCAAGACTGATGAGCTGACCTGTAGTTAGTGAGGTCACCGTTTTGTGCACAGTGAACTATAATTCTTGGCACATGATTTCCTAGTGTTTTGGCCACCACTGTACAGCCCCAAGACTCTGCAGAGGAGAAAAGAAATACAACCAGTTTAAAAATACCTTGATTTTAGTTCAGAAGAGATGTTGTCAAAGAAGCTTTTGGACTTGTTGTAGAAGCACTTTGGGCCCAACGGTTCCTCGTCCACTGCTCCCTCACTGTTCTGGGTCTCCACTCCAGAGTCAGATTTCTCCTTCTCCTCCTTATCTACAGGAAGGTAGAAAATGTTCAACAGCAGAATAACAAATGATAGTGTTCGAACAGCTGCTTCACGAACCTTTGACTTCAGAGCGGTCCTGGACCTCCTTGATGAGCTCGTCCTTGTTAAACTGTGCGTTAGCCGTTTCAAAATCAAAGTCTGACTCGAACTGAAGGGTAGTGGGCTTTGAGTTCCCTACAATAATCTGACCTCTGTTGCGATTCCGGGATCGCCGGTTACCTGCAGGGAAACAGGATATCCAAACCCCTTTTACAAAAAAAAAAATGTAATAAAAATTAACAGATTGTGCTAAATCAGCAACCAGACCACCTTCATGCATTACAAGATGCCCCGTCTTAATACAAAGCTTGTAGTTGAAAGCCGTTTAATTTTGGAGTTGATACATTAACCATGTCCCAAATCCCAATGCTCATTGCCCTTTCATGAGGGTGATAACTTGAACTATGGTACCTTGTCTCCTCCTCTGTGGTGGTCGGTTCTCATCATTAGCTTGACTTTGCACTTGTGTATCTCCTTGCTGAGCATCTACCCAAAACAGACATCCACAATCCTCAATTACTGATTCCAAAATGCATAAAATAAAAAAAAAAAGGGACCAACATGAAAATAGAGAAGAGCCACTGAGATGAACACCGAGGCAATCAGTGTTTCACTTATAAACTCATCTGAGCAACTTCTTTAAGTGACATAACCGAAAAATAACCACCATTTGCTTTAAAATGTCCCCGCTACGAGAACTAAACCATCTTCCAACATGGAAATTTTAGGAAGGTTCGTGCTAATCATGCACATCTTCCACAGGTGGTCTACAGGTATCAAGTTATTAAATTAAATGCAATTTAAAACCAGACTTTCATTTACAGGTACTTTGAAAAAGAATGACTCATGTTCCATGCTGAACAGCTCTTTAATTTAAACCTCAAGTGCGCAGACAGATGCCACTTATTACTAGCCAAATGCTAGATTTAATTGGCCTACATTGACATGCATGCATGACATTTCATCAGGAGTAAATTGAAAGGCATGGCAAATAGGTTGAAGCAAAAAAAAAAAAAAAAAAAAAGTACCTCGTCACCTGTGGTGTAAAAGGGACTCGAAGGTCGCAATTACAACAAACCTTTCGGAAGCAATGCAGTGATCATACAAACTGGGAACATATGAAAACATTTCTCAAATACCCGAGTTTTAATTGCTGTTGATTAAAAACTGATGACCCTAATGATGCCACTGGAGAATTAAATACATCTTTAGATGAAAAAACTCTGAAAATCCAGAGCAACTCTGGATTAACAAAAGTTCATTCTTTTGTAGATTACATTGCATCCCATCGTCTGTCTGCATTTGATGAAATTAAGGGAATGCATAAGTGTACCAGTTATGTACAAAACCTATGGGGATGCAAGCTTTTGCGTTTTTTGGATTTGTTCATCAACCCATGCTACCTACTAAAATGTTCTATGCATGCAATTCGAACTTGTTACCCAAGACACTGCCACAGATTAAAAGTGAATATTCTACTCGGAATATCGTAAACATGCAAGGACTTACATGTGCACACTTTCTGCACAGCAATGGTACAATCTTATTCGTCACTTTGACCTTTACATGCAAAACCATCACAGTTCACACTATGGTAGCATATTCTGACACCACAACCTGTCAGCACACCAGATTCTAAATCTCAAACCTGCAGGAAGTTCGGGCTAATTTTATCTGAGCTCTTACTCCCAGACGTGATGCTCCTCTGTGTTTGAGGACTTCCTTGGCCTCGCTGTACCCTGCTGCTCTCACGGCCCTGCTGCTGTGATGCCAAGCCTTTTTTTGGAGCTGGTTTTTCAGCAGGAACCGTCTGGACAGCCTGCTCGACCATAGGACCTCTCCTTAGAGGGCCATGCAGGCTGGCTCCTGGGGCAAAACATTACACACAAAAACAAAAAAACAAACAAACAAAAAAGTACCTATTGCACAATTCAAAATGTCTCCATATTTGGTTGTAGCATTAAGGACTGAAGACAGTCTTAGTTGTGCAGTAGAGCCACCGAGAAAATACATTGGTATACATACTTTGCGTGACTTTGTAACAGCACCCCTGGTTGCAATAGTTAGAGTTTCTCCAACAAGCTATATTTTTGTATTAACTTCAAGATTTAAGAAACTTTATAGCTGCTTCAACAGGAACAAACTTGTTTCATAAACATGCCTTAGGCAAAGTAGTAACAAATGAACAAAGATTGCAACTATAAAATGCATAAAAACATGCATCATTACATAAGTCATTTGCTGTGAAACTACAGTAGCATAACAGAAATCAACCTGGGCACTTATTCCCCCGTAACATTATACCCACAAGGGTTTTAGTGCTTAATTACTGAACACATTAGACACTTCACTCTATACAATTTATAATTGCCAATTTTTACTAATACCATGTTGTATTAATTGCATAGCACCCATTCTATTGAGACTGGAACCCTAAAAAACACAAAAGCTTAAAAAAAAAAAAAAAAAAAATCATTTCTCACCCAGGCTGAGTGCAGCAGCATACTGCTGATTCAGCAGAGAGCTTGCAGCGAGAGGGTTATATTGTGGCATCATGCTCCTGTAGGGACTGTAACCTCCCTGGGGGCCATACGGTAAAGACGAACTCCCCACAGATGACTGAAAGTAAAGGAAGACACATTAGGGAAATGAATCTCAAAGAAAAGCTCATCTAAAGGGGGGGGAGGGGGGGGGGGGGAGTACCGGTACAATTGCAGGATCCTGAGGCAGTCCAGGGTGTAGTTTTGGTGGCTCACAGACCGTAATGTCTTTGATGTCACTTCCTCTGAAGATAATGTAATCAAACACCTCGTCCCGTGGCGGCACAGGCCGGTCTGTAGGTCGTCCCTCAGTGCCGAAGGACCTCACTGATCAGTCAAGCCAGAACACAATGTTCTTTAGAAACATTAAAGATAAACAGCAACTCTTTTTACCCAGTCCATAAATAACTTGTATCCAAAGCCTGAAACACACCTGTACAATATTGAAATTGTTGCTTCAAAAGTTTAATGCTGATGTGCCTCGTCAAGGCAACAAAGTTAGCTCAGTCAATGCAATTCTGACAGATTCCTATAGGATTGGTTCTTAATTTTATTTATTTATTTCAATTTCAACATTTTTGGCTTTCAGAAAGTTGACACTGGGGTGGGGGGGATTCTGTCTGTATTAAAACAAGAGTTTTAAATGTAGATACTGACCAAAGACTTAAAAATAAATAATAAATAAAAATTTAGGTGTAGCACTAAAAAAGCACCAAGGCATAATGCCACAAAAAAAAAAAAAATAATTAACAGAACACTTTCAGCTTTCAATTTTTATCTTGAAATAGAGTTGAATAAATACGTCAACTGCAAACTTGCATAATATAAACTAAGTTTGATGCAACAACTAAATATTTTAAAAATATGAAAAAAAAAGAAATTATGCAACTTACGGCTTTGAGCACATTAGTAGTTTTTGACCAATAACAGCTTTTAAAGTCCAGTGAGCATGAACTGTACATGGTCCTGGTACAGCAAGTTTACATGACCAAGTTAACCAAGTGTGGAACTCATGTCAGTGTTAACCAAAATAGATTAAAAAAAAAAAAAAAACCCTGAATAAATAAAAGGTCAGGTCAGAACACATTTGTCTATTAGGAGCAGGGCTTCAAGAACACCTGATTCAGATAATGAGTTGGATCACGTGACCAGAAAGACAAACCCCACCAAAGAAAGCAAAAACAATTCTCAATGACATCATTTAACAGAGTCTCACAGGCTTTTGCATCATCATCGAATAAACTCAACGTAACCCACTTATTTTTTTTTATCCCCATGGACGCAGAAGTCGTACCTTTAGCCAGAGCCACAGTCGAGTTGTCGGTATCAATAGTGTATAAAATTCCCTCATATCGGATCTGAGCCTTGGAGATGAGGCTGATTTTGCTGCCGATGTAAGGCGTGCCCGTGCTCATGGTCCGCACCTGGGGGTCTCAGCGGTACCTGCCGGAACCCGGGAAACGAGAGAACTCTTCTTCCTGAACACACCAACTGGTATTAAACATAAACCCCGACCACGTTTCCATCCACAGAAGCAGCAGGGAGAAGGTGGTGCGAAACGCGCAGCCTTATTTATAAGGCAGAGGCCTGGCGGATAAGCCACGCCCCCTCGTTCGCGCCGGCACACCTGAGCCGCATTGTCGAGTCCGAGGACATACATAGGAGATAGATGTATAGATTCTTCTTCTCCGAAGGAAAAACTCAATGCCCCCGTCACCCTGTATACAGAATAAAGCAGCCTTAAGATAGTGTTTTTTTTTTTAAAGGAATCCAAACTGATACATTGTTCAAATATCAAGAAAGGATACTTTGTAAACGTTTTTCTTTTATTGTTCATTGAGCGCCCTCTACTGGCGAAGGGGATGATATGCAATCAGAGTGCACCTCTGGGATTGACAAGATTTTTTTTTTTTTTTTTTTTTATCTATGTAATGTGCTCCTTAGGTAAAAGATCACTGCATGAAGGGAATTACAATCCCCACACAGACTCCAGGCTCCCAATGTCCTGGGAACCCCATGAACTAAACAACACTTTTTAAATTGGTTTCCCTGCTGAGAGTTCTCCAGGACCAGGGCTGGAAACCTGTAGCTTATGTGACAAGTAACTTTACTCAAGGTTTTTCCTGGAGGTGAACCCCGGTATGAGGTACTGAGAGACAACAAAATGTATCTCGCAATACGATCACAACTAACAGATTGTTAAAGTCTCTATCATTTTATTTTAAAAAAAAATCATTCTAAATAAAAAACACTTGTTTTTGTTCTGAACTACTTTGATCTTAAAACTGTAGGACAATGTAGGGAGATTTAGGGAGGAAGTTTATCCTGTATACAAGGTTGATGGGGGCCTGGAGCCTATCCCAGAAGACCTAGGACACAAGGCAGGGTACACCCTGGATGGGGTGCCAATCCATTGCAGGGCACATGCACATGCAAACACTTATTCTCACACCATGGGCAATTTGGGAATGCCAATTAGCCTAATCTGTCTGTCTTTGGACTGTGGGAGGAAACCCACCAATCTCGGGGAGAACAAGCAAACTCCATGCATACAGACTCCGAGGTGGAACCGACAATGCTAACCACTAAGTCAGTGTGCTGCCTATCCATTTATTTACTAAATACAATTTCTTAGTAGTGTTTGTAATTTTTTTCAAATAAGATATTTCAATGAACTTAACTGTCATTCAGATGAAACTTGGACTATTTCGATTTCACATGAAAATACATAGACCTGAAAAAAGTGTATTATTGTAAAATGCAAAATTTTTAAGATATTGTAACATGACTTTGACATGGTTACGGACACTACAGAGTTTTTGTTTTTTTTAAACTTTTACCAAAAAACAATTTAAGCAACAATTTTTACAGGTCATGTGCTTCTAGAAGCTTACACCAATTTTAGTATTAATACTTATAAAGGAATGTGAACAATTTGCATTTTAAAGGATTATTATTTGAAATGATTTAATAGAATAACACTGAAAAATTGCTATTTTTGGGGAACATATAAAACCGTCTCTCCAAAATGGCTGAAGTTAGCAACTTGAAATTTTTAGGGAAGCAAGATTGGTCACTTCCATGTTGTATAAATAACAGAAATAGCTTATTTCGCACGCACATTTTCTAACATAAAAATAAACAAATGTCCAAAAACTCCTCAACTAGGCTAATTGCACTATTTTTTAAATATCAAACACTGAGCACTGTACATGTCTCAGAACATGCAAACAAACAAACCCATTAGAAATTTAAATTCACCCACTCTTAACGTAATTAAAACTGAAGTGTGCTAAAGCTCATGACAGTTATTTTTACTCACAGGCTATAAAACACAGCAGCACCACGGAATAATGAAGAGAGACAAATCCCCCAACCATCCCACAAACTCCCAGTGGGATTTTAACACGTTAAAGGTTTCTCAGAGTGTGTTGCATTCTCTCTCTCTTTCTTCGCTCAATTTCACAAAACAGCCCTGGAACAACAAACTTTTGATCAGCGTATGCAAGAGATTTTCACAACACTGTCTTTTTAAAACAATGACAAAGATCTCTATTGAAAATGATAAGCAGGCTGAGCAGAGACTAAAAACCCTTGAGTAATATTATACGTTGAAATATGTAAAGTCTCTTGAGAACTAGACAGCACATAAATAAAAATAAAATGTGGAGAATTTGTCAGATAAGTGATGAAAGCTTCATATATACTGTATATATATATGTGTGTGCCCTGCAATAGATTGGCACCCTGTCCAGTGTGTACCCTGCCTCGTCCCCTAAGTCTCCTGGGATAGGCTCCAGGCACCCCGAGACCCTGTATACAGGATGAAGCGGTATAGACGATGAGAGAGTGAGTGAATGAGTGAACTCTCCTTTTTTTGCTTCCTTTCTTTAAAGTGCTGTGCCAAAATTCACCATAAGAGGTCAATACAGCCTCATAAATATACTTCACAGATCCCAGCATGCTTATGCAGCATTTGTGCTCATTTTCTTTTCAGACGGTATTTTGGAAAATTGCATGTGCCCTTCTCAGATCTGGATAATTAATATTTGACTAATGAACACGATTCCTATCCGAAATCCTTGATGAGGTTAATGTCAGAGTGTTAGAGCTAGAAAATGTGCATCACATCAGTGGGCATATTATGTGCTGAAGCTATGAGGATAATGTAACTGGTGATGAATTATATGAGTGTAGTTATTCCTTTAATATACTGTATGAGGTACTTCAGCTTCACAGCCAAATGCAAACCTTAATTGCAAATGTTTAGATGTCTCTCCTTTAACGTGGTGATGAGATGATCATTAAAATGCATTAGAAAAGGAAACACAGGTATACTGCAAAATTGGAAAACACTGATGTTATCATGCTGCAATGAAAGCATTTTGATTAGCAGAAATCCTTCACTTCGAAGCACTGCAGTTCTGGAACTGTTACGTTTTTTTTTTTTACAAAGACGGTAAAACAAGCTTTTTTTCACAGCAGATGTGTTTTTAGAACATTGCAGGAATCAGTATGGCATTTCTGCTGTATATTTAACAGAGAGTGTGAGGATGGCCGATGTGAGCGCGCGGAGCATTATCAGCAAGCATGCTCATTAAAAATGAGCTGTCATTTGCTTGCACACAAAGATATTAGCAAGCGTGGAGCATCGAAGCGACCATGGAAAGAAACTGTCGGACGTTGTAGGAAATTTACATCGCTCTGTGCTCGAGAATATCTTTGTGTGCATGCAGCTCACAGCGCCTCACGCTCATTTTTAATAACCTGATCGCTGACACTGGTCTGGCCAGTCAGGTCGGCCTCCTTCCTTCTTCCTGTTAAACAAATTGTTTCTACATAGACTGCCATAGATTGTCTCACATGCTGCCTGATGTCATAGCCAATTTTTTTTTCACTCGCAGTCGCATAGTTCATGTTTTGTAAATGGCCTCAAGGCATGTCCACTTATCATTTTTGTGCTTTACTGGTTTGCTCTGGCTTCTCCGGTTTCCTCCAACAGTTCGAAGACATACATTGTGGGATTTTTTGTGTTTTCAAATCGGTTGTGTGTGTGTGTGTGTCTCGCTGGACTCCCTGGAATATTCTGCGACACTATATAGAATAAGCAGTACAGAAAATGGATATCGTGGATAGCACTGTTGCTTCACATCTCCAGGGTTTGTGGTTTTAATTGTGCCACTGCTTTGTGGTTTCCCTCCAGGTGCTCAGAAGGAAATACGGCTTAATTCTGCTCCTTGCTCCGAACAATCTCACTCAAAGGAAAGGGATTTATTCCAAGTTCAGGATCGCGAAACTTCGCCTCGCATAACTTTTTCACCCAAACTCTCTGGTTGCATCTGAAAATCAATTTGCACAATTTCAGTATTAAGCCATCATCATACATGCTTAACTCAACACTTTTTCATTATATAACATATATAAAATCTTCATCTTCAAGGCCCTACATTTTTCATAGCCTAGGTTTTAATCCGGCCCTGATTGTGGTCCGTGTTCAAGCAGCTTAGACAAACACAGCTGTCAGATTATAATAATAAATTGACCTTAAAAGCAGGTTATTAACTGCTTCAGTCAGCATGGCCTCAATCGCAGCTGAAATATTTATAAGGAGACATGCATAATTGCTGAGTACTGTCTTTTTTTTTTCTTTAAGAGACGGAGTTCAAAAAGACATTTGATTTCTTGCAAGAATCAAGGCCTGGTGTCTAAATATGTCAAAATATTTTAACATCACTTTAACTAAACTGAGGAAGAAGCAGAAGTGAATTATGTTCAATAAAAAGTCAGTTTTTGCAGATATCATGTTGAAAAATTTCCCTCAGTCTGAATATAAATAATGCAGCCTTTGATTATTATCTCCGTCTACTTGTATAAACCGGACTGACGTCTTCAATACCGTCGTACTTATAGTAACAAAAATAAAGATGGTCGTTCTGACACAGAACGAATCCTAAAGGTTAATGAGAGATGAAAATGAAGATTCCGTGAGGGCCACGTCAGAGCAGCCGCTAACACTGAGCTGAACTTACAAAAGGAGTGATAATTAGCTGCCGTGTTTCATATTTGGGGAAACGTTCAGCTCTGAACCACTTGGCATGGAGTGTGACCTTTCTGATGTATAACGGAATTAAGCAGAGAAGACTGACGAGCAGACGGAGCAGCTGGAGGCGCGTCTCATCTTTATGCTGCTGAAATGCTACGTTCAAAGTGGTGAAGTCGCATCTGTGCTAAGCGCCTAAAGCTAACACTGCTAACATTAACAGTTCAGAGCACAGGGAATTAAAAAAGTACTCTATATTCTATGCCGTATAAACGTTTTTTTTTTTTTTTTTTTTTTGCTTGAAGTGTACATTTTTATTCAAAATACATGTGACAAAAATACATTTTGTCAGCCTCCATATTATCTTGCAAGAACCAAGTCTAGACTGAGCACACTGAATCTCAGATTTCTTTGGAATTAATTTCTTTACGGCGGCACGGTGGTGTAGTGGTTAGCGCTGTCGCCTTGCACCTCCAGGGTCTGGGTTCGATTCCCGGCCAGGCTCG
>JAQMYL010000015.1:3050570-3063080 GCA_030014365.1 Clarias pachynema | reverse complement strand
CTCTAGCCTCACAAAAACACACACACACACACACACACACACACACACACACACACACACATCAGTGTGTAAAAACCCCTGTACACCTACAGTACTTCACAGATCTGGACTGGATTTATGGGCGTGGCTTAATCTATAGTGTCATGTTGAGGTGTGTGTAAGGGATTTTCTCTTTCACTACCGCTTAAACACCATCTGCAAACATTTCATCTTAAGATTTTTGGACACTAATCTCAATATCAGAAGTGTGCTTAAGGTTTCTACTAGTTCAGTGTTAAAATGTGTTTTTCTAGCAATAAATTGAGAAATCTCAGATTTTTTTTGTGAGATTCACTTATTATTGATTTGTTTAGAAATGTGCAAATCTGGGTATCATGAGAATGCATGACCATGACCTAGTGCATGTGTGTATGAGTGAGTATGTGCAGACGTGTGTGTGTGTGTGTGTGTGTGTGTGTGTGTGTGCTTAGCCCTCATTGTGTGTGTCTTGACTCCTTGCTGAGCAGAAACTGATGGATTTCCTTCTCATTGCTGTGCAGTAATGAGGCCACGGCCTCTTGCCCTCCTTCCACTCTTCCTCCCACTCCTCTCTCTCCTTCCATTTTTCTCCCCTCTCTGTTTCTTCTTCTTCTTCTTGTTTTTCTCTCATTTCTTTCTCTCTATCCTCCTCTTTCCTCTCAGAGTCTCTCCATCTTTTAATCTCACTCACCATTTTGCACTTACGTTCCTTTCCACCTCATTTCTCCTTTTTTATTCTTTCTTTCTTTTGCTCATTTCTCCATTCCTATCCCATCCTTTCATTGTTTCTCTAGCTCTTTCCGCTCCTAATGGATGGACTCATAAGGCTGATGGAGGTGATCAGCAGGATGTCTGTAATGACACACGATCTGTGATCCACCCCGAGGCTTTTCCTTTATGTACTCTTTTGTCTCGCCTTTCTCCTGTTGAAAGTGAGCGAAAGAGCAAAAGACAGCAAGACAAAGCAATAGTTGAGAGTTGTGGTTTTGCTCTTGAAACCTTTTCTCCTCTTTGAGTTCGTCTTCATAAATCATTGTGATTTTAGCCAAGGACCTCTCAGCCTGCTATTTCTTTATTTACTGTACATAATAACTTATTTATTGTACACTATAAATCATTCATTAACTACATCTCAGAAAACAAAACAGTTCTATAACTTCTTCAAATATTTGAATGGTTCTTTGGTTGCTCCTCTTCGGCAGGATTCTTACTAGATTAAATATATACTGCTCAAAATAAAAGAAAGGAAACACCTTCGTGGTCGTGGTTTGACTTGAACCATACAATACATGAGGCGCGTTCAAGTCTATATATTATATATATATATTATTTTATAGCCTGAAAGCAATTCCAGGTTTAAATTGAGACAAAGAAAGAATGAAAAAACAAGAAAACAAGTAGCAAAAATTATGCATATATATACTAGATAGATATTTTATGGTTTTCATTTATTAATTTTTATTATTCTTATGATCTTATGATCTCCCTGGACAACACTCAGATCACTCCTTCAATCACTGCACACTATCTTGGGCCAATCATCTGTCCTGTTCTCCACACGTTACTAACCTTACTCGCTCTTGTTGATTTCTTCTTTATGCCATTAAAATAATTGGTCCATTTCTTTCCACGCAGGTCTCTCAGATGCTCGTTCAATCCCGTGTTACTTTAAGACTGGACTACTGGCCTTCACTCCTGGCAGGTTTGCCTTAGTGCACCATTTTCCCTCTCTGCAGCTGACTTGTTTTCAACCCTCCTAAGTTCTCCCACTTCTCCGCTCCCTACACTGGCTTCCTGTCGCCGCCCGCGTCAAACTCAAAACCCTGACGCTTGCCTATGAGGCTAAAAACGGTCCAGCACCCACTTAACTCTCAGCGCTAATCACACCACGCAACGCAGCATGTTGCCTCCGATCCTCCGGCACTGCTCGACTCGTCCCACCATCTCTCAGGGATCGAGGAAGACGTGCATCTAGACTGTGTTCTGTCCTGGCTCCTAGGTGGTGAAATAAACTTCCCCTAAATGTCCGTGTAGCCGAGTCATTGGCAATCTTTAAGGGATGACTAAAGGCCAATCTGTTTTTTGGGTATTTTGGTTTAAATCTCAATTGTCCTACAACAATGAAAAAAACATTTCTGTTCTGCACAGGAACCGGCATCCAAATTTTTTGACAAGTTGTTTATGTCATAAACTGCAAGTGAGTGTAGAATATTTTTTAAAATGGGCACAAAAAAAAAACAGTCTAAAAAAATAACAGAAACCAAAATAGCTGAACTGTATAGAATATAGAGTTGCACAAGTTACAGAACAGTTTGTACACTTATTATTTCGTATTTTATATGTAACTTGATTATTCATTAAAGTTTTACTCAAAGAAACAAAACCAAAAATGTGCACAAAACAATCACGGCTCTGCACTTGACCCCGTTCCCTCATGATCCTACCAGGATAAAATTTCTGTCCAAACAATTGCATTGTGATTGAACAAGTGTTACATTTGATTACGAATGCAGACATAATGACGTTTTGACTATTTGAAGTGAAGAGGCATGTAAGACTTAAGTAAAAGGAGGGGAGCTTTATTTAGTGTAACACAGGGCTGTTGGCGTTTATATACATGATTATTCTGCAAGGCTGCGTACATACGGAACTGATCGCAGTGGCACTAAAAACACAGATTTGAAACAAGAATCAGCATTTTTTTCCTGTTTTTTTTTTTTTCATTTGCTTTTTCTCCCTTTTTTGGTACAAAAATGGTACAAACAACAATACAAAATATTTGTGCTGTCGACAGTTTACAAAAAAGTCATTTCCAACTCCATAACTGTGCAACGACTGTGTTTTTTTAGTTAGTTATTTGATATATATATTTATATATATATATATATATACTTTGTCTCCTTCGGTATTGTGAGTATAATACACTCCAGAACACCGTCTGGACCAAAAAAAGAAAGAACAAAAAAAAAGGTAAAAAAAAAAAAAGAAAAGAAAACGAAAAGAAAAAAAGAACAACCACGTTCATGCGGGTCGCTTCGATTCTTCAGTATATTTGATACGTAATCGTCTTGTCCATTAGAAAAAGACACATGCAAAAAAAAAAACGAAACAAAAAAATAAGTCCAATGTTGCCTAATTTTGTTCAGCTTCGAGCAATTAATACACATATATACATACAGAAACAAGTCTGTTGATCTTCTATTGTTTTTAGTTTAAAACACATCTAAATACACACCTCCCTGTAAAGCACACGGGACCTCCTGAAACCTGATTTAACAAAAATCCAAGAAAGAACGAATGGATGCAGAAAAACAGACACAATTTCGGCTCTGAACAATACGTTTAACAAACATAGTAAGAAAAATAAAGAGACCTGAAATCATTGTTTCACTTCCGGTAGCATCCAAAAGTCTTAGTGCACTACCAAGAGCTGTGTAAGGTGACGTCTCTCCGATAAGAATCCTTTTCCAAGCTTATTTAAGATGATTAATAATATGTGTTTTTGTACACGTCTGCAAAATGAAAGGAAAGGACAAAAAGAGAATGTATATAATAAAGCCTTCGCCTTATACACACTCTTATCATGTTTGTGTGTGTGTGTGTGTGTTTTTTTATGATACTGTTTTGAAAAGACATATCGTATTAGAAACATCATTAATCTTCCTGCGTGTCTGCTGTATATACCGCTCTCTTTCTTCCTCTCAGAAACATTGTGTTTATTTATTCAGCCCCATGCTTACATCTTCACGTTCGCAGTAATTAAATCCCTCTTGATACACAGTTTGTTTGCTTTGAAGCGGTTACGTGCGTTATTGGCTCTGTTGTGATGGGGTACAGACCTGCGCTGCTGTTATTAGCCGTGTGTGTTTGTATGGGAAAAATGCCATGTATTTTTAATGCACATTCTCCATATTAAAAAGCAATAAACGTCAAGCACAAAGCAGGCACTCGCTTTTATTTGCAAGGATGACGTCCTGCTTCAGATAAACAAAGATAGATGGTATTCAGAAAGCTAAGATAAAACTGAGCATGCTTTACTGCTTGTGTAAATTTCAGTCCTACCCTGAACTTAACCTTCTTAACCACAAGCCTTTAAAACTAAACCAAACTTGTACTAGCCCAAACCCTAGTCCTAATGCCAAATGTTTAACCCTCACACGTAACCCCAGCCCTTTAACCCCAGCCCTTTAACCCTAGCCCCAACTCCAACCCCTTGACTCTAGCCCTAGCCCCATACCTTTAACCCCTTTCTTGCTTTACCCCAAACCTTTTAATCCTAGCCCTGACCCTGACCTTTTAACCCTAGCACACATCTGATCCTTTTAACCCTAGCCCATTAAACCTAGCCTTAACCCTCACCTTAATTTCTCACTCTTTAACCATAGCTCTAATCCCAACCATTTAACCCTAGTCCTAACCTCAACCCATTATCAATCCTTCAACACTAGCACGGTCGCCAAACCCATAAAGGTATCCCTAATCCCAAACATTTAACGCTAACCCTGATGTCAGAAATTTGACTCTATCTTTAACCCCAAATTGCAGCAAGAGCCACGCATAAATTCACTTTTTTTTAATATATATTTTTTTAATAATTTCACCATAATCTCATAGTTCAGGTATAATAAGGCCTACATTGGCCCTTTGCAGATAAGACTGAAGACTGATTTAAATGATGAATCGAGTAGTTGTATTATGCTCATAACTTAACGTTTATTTGAAAAAGAGTGACTGTTCTAAGTCAGTGCTAACACAACCCTTGGTCATATAACCAACCTCAATGTTAAGCACCTTGAAATACTTAAAAATCCATTAAAATGTGCATAATAGAGTAGAATCCTGTATAGGCCAGAACTTTGTACATGGATCAATATGTTAAAAATAATGTTATTTCAATTTACATTAACATTAACAGTGACTTGTGTGTGTGTAGATCCATAAATCTTAGTAACAAGCAGTAGCATTTAAAAGGCAAATTTCTTAAAATATCCTCCTCAAATCCTTTAATGAAGAAATTTTTACTTGAGAAAAAAGCTCCACCCTGACATGGCATGTGACCTGATTACTGTTACTAGTCACCTGTTAGTTGCCAATTTGTAAGGCATAATGGCCACTTCTGTGGTGTTCAGAGAAGTGTTTCGTTGTTGGTAAATGATCAAATAACCTGTAGTGCACTTGGACTTTCTGTTTTGTGCATATCTCAGATGTATTATATTAATTAGACATATTTGTGAATGGATTTGTGTGAATGAGAGTATCTTTAGATATATATTTTTTTGTTGTTGAATTTATAGCGACTGTAATGTTGAGTTATCGGTGTATTCTCAACTCTCAGGGTTTTGTTTCTGATTATATTTGTGCAAAAGGAAAAAAAATGATAGAAATGTGTAAGAAACTGCAGTAATGACGCTTTTCAGCATTTCGATGATGGTCATAGGCTTTAAATTGCTCACTGACACCACATTTACATGGCTTTTTTCTTGGTGTTTTAAAGATATTGAACTAAATTAAGCTTAGGAAAATAAAAGACAAGACTCTTTACACAATATTCCATTAAAAAACAAACCAAAAAAAAAAAAAACGCATATACAACATTTACGTTTGTAAAACCAAAGCAGAGCTTCTATAGCGTAGCTGTAGATGGTTTCTGTGAATAAAAGGAATAATGAATTGAACAGTGAGTCTGATGAGGCCTCTTAAACCTGCATTACACACAATGAATTACAGACATTGTTTAAAAATAATAAAAAAAAGTCTCAAAAACCATACAGGATCTTTTTTTTTTTTTTTTTTAAACAAAGCTCATTAGGAATAACAATAGACTTGAACATTTGAAACCACTTTTAAAATACACAGTGTCCAATGTTAGCTCTGTTTTTTTTTATTTTTTTACTAATGTCTCAATTGTAGTGTAAAATTCAGCAGAAGGGGCGGAGCTACCGGATAGCACTGCAGTTATTCAATTTGAAAATGGCTTACGCTACGGTTTAAAATTAGTTTATTCCCGCGAAGGCTGTTCTGGTGTCTTGATGATATGAGATACCATACATTGATGTTATTTCTACCTAAATTGTTAGTGTTATATTGATATGAGACACCGTCAAAGGTACTGGACGAGTACTCATTGTATAGTATAAGAACATAGTGCATAGTGAGTGCATAAGTTGGCGTCATAGAAGCCTTCCTGTCTCATGCCTTTCTGGCTTGCGCCCCCGTCTATCTCCGCCCCCTGACCACGCCCTCTGATTCCCGATACCATCTACTCCTCATGAGCCGTATTGTAGTTCTATCCGGCTGCTTTCACACTTGGCAGTGCTTCAGTGGCGAATCTTGTTTTTTGTTTTGTTTACAGTAAAGTTTAAAAAGTTTAACTTTGACGTTAACGATGTCTGTATTTTGTTTAAGACTTTGATATGTTCCACTTCAACTTTGGATGTGTACGCTCACATTGCACAAGCAGCTCAAATTCTTGTACTTATCTTTCCTCTAACCTCACCACCTCCTGAGATTTTATGTCACCTGCATTACTGATACTAATAAATCTAATCTAGTGCACAAACTAGGATAGCTAGGATTTTTAGGATCGTTGCTTTGGTGAGGTACATTTTTTTCATATCCACCCAAAGCGAAAAGAAAGCCGAGTGTGAATGCAGCCGAGGTCGGTTTACACCATCAGTTGTTCACTTCCTTGTTCACGTCCTGTTTCTTAGATTTCCGCTCTACTTCTCCATCTTGATCACATAGATCACTCTGATTAGTATTATCTCCTGCATATTAATATCTTTGATATTTTCGATAATATATAATTTTATTACTGTATACAGTTTCATTATTTGCTCCTCTAGTCGTTCCAGTTTCACTAGTTCTCTACAAAGTTCTGCTAGTTCCTAACTTCCTACTTTTCTTAACCTGTTCAGATTATGCATAATCAGATTTTACGTCCTAACATGACCCAGAACTTTCTTTAGGATGGCCCTCGGGATGCTGCTTTGTAATGAAAGCTACGAGTAATTTAGTGTAAACCGAAGACCTCAACAGATGTTTAGAACAACAACAAAAAAAAAACGAATGCAGGTGTTCTATGAACCATTTATTTTAAGACTGGATTGTCACTGATGCCACCAATTGTGAGTAATCATTAAACTCTCACTTTTTACTTTATATATATATATAAAAAAAAAAAAAACTCCAAGCACTTATCCTTGTGCTCGCCAAAAATGGTTTGCCAAATGTTATAGAGCTTTTTACCTTTTAACTTTAGTGTACATTTTCCATTTTAACAAGCTTATAGTGAAATTATGTGGAACTTTCTGCACTCTTTCTTTTGTGCTGCTGATGGGAAGTTCAGCATAAATTCGAACATCAGCAGGGTCTGACACATCAAACATCAAACTAGATTTATTATCTATACAGGTATTTTATTGTGAATACTTCCATAGTACGTTTAAAAGATGGAGATTCGTCATGAACGAGTGAACGTTTTCTTGAAAAGCCCAACCGATTTGGTTATAAATGGGTGAACAAACTGCTCAAAAGTGCAGCGCGCGAGTGTCTTAAGCTGACGTGATGAATTAATACTCATGTGTGATGTTTAAAATGGGCATCCAGGAAGTTTTGGAACACGGCTTAGAGTAAGAAGTTGTTTAATCTTCTGGTGACATCTATGCAATTTGTCCCCATTAGTTTCCTAATATATGCTTTGGAGACGAGTAATAAATGTATGATGCTTAAATCAGTGAGCTCTACGTTGCATCTTGAGCTTGTTGCTGTGAAGACTGAGACGCGGGTTTTTATCCCTAATTTGAACAAGTTTTTCTCCTCTTCATGACCAGCGTTTTGGAAAATATCTTCTACAATGATGATGGGAAACCTATTCGAGAGCATTGTTTTCAACGATCCAAAATACTATTTTCTGTGTGAACAGGAGGCCAAAAGACATAGAAATACCTGTGGTCTTAATGAAAAGCAAACATGGAAGTGAAACCCTAACTCTAGTATTTCAAGGCATTACATTTTCATTACACAATAACAGATAACTTAATACCACGATGACACAATGACTTTTCTCACGACAGCATTTTAGAGAGACGCACCTGTGCACCGTTTCTCAAACTCTGAGATTTACTGCCACACACGAGTCTGTGTTTTGACCTATCTAAAGAGAAGGAACCTTCGAAGAACCTCAGAAGCTGTCTTTCTCAAGGGAACACTCTTTACCCCAGGAGCAGAAATGTTGCATGCCCAGACAGCCTCCTCCAGGGTAGTGAAATTTTAAAATCACGCTTCATATCACGGTATATCATGTACGGATATTATTGGTATGAGCAAATTTTAAATCTCTCATGGTTTGATACTGTATACAGATACTGTTGCACTCTCCTTAACCGTCTTCTTGAAAGCATGTGAGACAATCTACTTAATTTTTCTCAAAAAAACAAAACAAATATCTGGCAAATTTCTGTGTACTCTCCCTTGACGCAAACGTGACGCAAGCTTTCTGTCATGGGGTTACAAGCCAAAAGCCTCAAAGTTCTTGCAGGAGAATTATAAGGAACTTGAATATGGCCGGTCAGCTGTAGAAGTGTGTGTTGATGTCAGGTGTAGGTCTGGACAGAAGACCAATCCTGAGAGAAATCCAAGAACTACGCACCACTAAAGGCACTTCTTAAACAACGATAACGACAACGATGGTAACGACGACGGTGCTCCTCTTCTCGAAAGAATTCAAGTTCAGAGAAAGAAAAAGAATGGCTTGTTCAGACCATTTTTTCAGAGTAGAATGCCTACCTTGTCTTTTTTATTTTTTTTTGCTTTTTTTTATTTTTTACTTTTTTATGCGTTGTCTCAATACTAGCAGGAGGCTTTTGCCTGCAGACAGTTGCATCAACCAAAATGCAGGATTCTTCGAGCAAAAATAAAAAAAATAAAATAAAATAATAATAATAATGAGCACAAAGCATGAATACAGCTCGACTACTAAAAAAGAAATGAAACAAAAAAATGATAAAAAAAAAAACATAATTAAATGAAAAAGCAGGGCCACTACATCACTGTCTCTCTCTGTACAAGTCTCTCTGGAGCTGGCCAAGCGATTGAAAGGTGGGTTGAGAGAGAGAGAGAGAGAGAGAGAAAGAGAGGCCCATGATTGGTCGTCGCCACAGGTCAGGTGACGTCTATGGAGACTTTGAGGGACTGTCCCTTTCCGTTCTAGTCGTCTCCACCACCGTACATGTCGGCGAGTTTTTTGAAACGCGGTCCCCAGTCGTTGAGGTAGTCGTAGTCTTGCTCCCCGCTGCTGGAGGTGTTGAGTGAGCTGACCGACCCCGCTGTGGATCCACTGCCTTCGTAATCAAATACTAGCAGAGAATCGTATGGCGGGGCTGTCGGGTCATTATCCGCTGCTCTCAGACCCTGCAGGAAACGAGAGAAAATGTTCACATTCCAGCAGCATTTTCCCTCCAAGTAGAATATTAGCATTTCCGACATTGATGTCAGCCATCGTTAATCTCAATTAAAGTAATTGGACTGATGGATTAGCTGGTTTAAATAGTTAGATCTTTGGTTTGAGACACAGAAACAAAAACAGAAACAGTTGTTGACCAATAAAACATCTGCGAAATCAAATCCAGCTGCATAAACACATTTGGCCAAATCTTTTTAACATGCATAGAGATAAAAAAAAAAAAAGTGAGGTTCTGGAAGCAAAAATGTAATTTGTGATAGCTGTAGTGAATGTGATTATTAGCAATGATTTATAAACCTTCCAAGACTGAGATTGGTAAATGATGGTATGAGCTCCTGTAGAAGCCATAAATCAGTCTGAAATCAGGTTTGCTTTTTTTTTTTTTCTTCATTTCATCCAAGTCCTGGGGAGGTACTATATCACCCACATTATTAAAGCAAAATGTCTCTATAACCATGGAAATCAAGCTCAGTTCTGGAAGTCTTCAAGGCAAAGGACCATGACTATGACACTAAAATGCAACACGCTAAGCCCTTAAAGCTCATTTTAAGAATTCACTCCTGAATTAGGCAGGGTAAAACATTGCAGTATAAAGAAAAACAGACTATAATGCTATAAAACTATACAGTGCTGCGATACTAAAACATGCAAAGTAGATAACCAGTGTCAAAATTGGATGTCTTTTGTTTGGTTTAATAGCTAAAGGTGGAAAAACAGGGTGGCATCTACGCAATTACATTATTCAGCAGATGAAGAGTGATTTTCCATAGCCCGGAAATCATGTTAGAGACACTGATTGCATACAGCAAAATACTGTAGCACTACTGAAAGCAGGTGGTAAAACAGGTGCCCCTAAGGGCACGATAATGGGCCGTAATCATTAACTAAGCTCAGCCTTTATTTGTCACATAAACACTATTGCATTACATACATTTCTTTATTCTTCACGTATCCCAGCGTTGTTAGTAGGCTGAGGTCAGAGATTAGGGTCAGCCATTATACGACGCCCCTGGAGTAGCCAGAGTTAAGGGCCTTTCTCAAGGGCCCAACAGCGGCAACCTGGTGGAGTTGGGGCTTGAACCATGATGCACTTTACCTTAGTTTTATGACCTTTTTAGTTAAGGTATCTTTAAAAAAAATTTATTTGCCACAAGGTTGGTTTAAAGAATCCCCAAACCTGGAAGAAAAACTTCCAGAATCAATTATGTTAGTTTAAAATATATATATACAAGATATCCATTTTTAAAAGAATTGAACACTGCACTGTCACATGGCTAGCATGGCCTGCATTTAAAACAATCATGAATATTTTACATGATGCTTTCAAGTTTCCTATGCTTATTTGACATATCAGCATGGTTTATCCTCTTACTGAAATATTTCGATGATTATTAAACTAATCAGACAGAATTCCAGTTTCTCATTTTTTAATTCAGTGAGTGTACCTCATTAATGAAATCTCCAATGTCTCCAGGGTGCGGCACCATGGGCCGTAGTGGATACTGCGACTCCGGCACTACGGGTCTCTCGTCCACCCGTCGGACACCTGTGGGTTTTCCCATGATGTGCTCCAGGGAGTCGGGCTGCTGCAACTGACTCAGGTCATAGTCCTGCAGATTAGCACATAGATACGCTAAAGACAAACCCACATGATATCAGCAACAGCATGCCACAGTCAGAGCTAATATACTCACATTAACCAGCAAGTGTAATTAAGACACAAGAAGTGTGTAACAAGAACATCTGCAGCTATAATCAGCCCAAACCAGCTCCTTCCCTCAAGCCAGGTGGAGTGGTAGTATTGCTCTAATTTGGCTATAAACCTTATGTAAAGCCAGCAACGATTTCTAACACATAATGACCTCAAAATAAACTAGCAGTTTTGGTGGGGCAAAATTGGTCACTAAATATTTAGCCAGATAATGCTAGAAATATGATAATCCAGTTTATTTTGCTGCTCGGGGGCTAAAAAAACTGCCTATTAAATATACGAATTCACATAGCGATATCAGCCATGAATTGATTGCTACTACTGTATATTAAGCACATTTCTAGGATCAGAGCTCCATTCACCTGGTCCTCCTCGCCTCCTCCTTCCTCGTCATATTTGAGGATGTTGTCTCTGACATCATCCTCAGGGTCGATCAGCAGCTGTTTGGTTTGCCTTTCCTTCTCTTTCCTCTTCATCCAAACCACAAAGAGCAAAACCATGCCTGCAGTACAGAAATCACACATGGCCAGGTAAAAAAAAAAAAAAAAAAATTAACAGCCATTGTAGAGATAACCGGCACTGCTACAAAGCTGCTTTATAGAAATCCCTAATGAAAACGCCAGAGGTGACAACGAAGACGGTATGAGGGAGAAACCATGAAAAGAACCAGATACAAAAAAGGGAACTCAGTGTCTTCTGGGTCACATCGAATTGTAGGATTGTAAGTCGTTACAGCATACAGAGTAAGCAGTACTGATCAGTGTGTTGAAATGATATTATGTAGGAACAGACTGTGAGTCCTGGAAAAAGCACTGTTTGATTACACAACAGTTCTAAGAAAGCCTTGAGAATGGACTCTATTCAGGTTAGCTACATTTCCAAGCAGCCAAAACTATTTAAAAATGTATGAGTCTTCCAAGGGTTGCCCACTAAATGTGCTACTTCTAAAAATGAAATAGCCAGTACAGTGAGTCCCCTACATACTGTACGAATGAGTTCCGTTCTGAGAGATTGTTCATAAGTCCAATTTGTTCATAAGTCCAACAAACAATATCCTAAGATCTAGACAATAACACAATTGGCTATGGACTGTATAAAACTAACATGTTCCACAATCTTATCCTTGTTCTTTAGAATTCTGTTGCGATTCATGTTAAAAGAACACGCTATGTCTCTCAATTATTTTCACTTTTGTCTCCATTATAATTGGTTGGTGCTTCTTAGCAGTACCAGCGCGACTGGGGAAAAGTGTGACGATGATGTCGACACCGACACGAGACAACTGATAGTGTCTGCTTTGGTTCCAGGTAAAATAGAA
>JAQMYL010000015.1:2976579-2999647 GCA_030014365.1 Clarias pachynema | reverse complement strand
TTTACTTTATATTTTGTGTTAATTATTTTTATGTATTTATTTTTTGGGCTGTAGAACGAATAATTTGAGTTTCCATTGTTTCTTATGGGAAAATCAATTTGGTTTACAAGTGTTTTGGAATACGAGCCCGCTTCCGGAACGAATTATGCTCGTAATCCGAGGTTCCACTGTATACTGGAGCCGTTCAAAACCTGTTTGCGTCAGAGGAAAAAAGCCAAGCGAAGTCAGGATTTCGTGCAAGATTTACTGAAAACACACCACCATGGGTCCCAAGAATGTTATCAAAGAAGGTACAGTAGCAAGAAGAAAAGGGAGTCACTTTCAGTTTAGTTTTTAAAGCAGAAAATCCAAGAGGAATCATAAATTAAGGTTAAGTGAGGTTTAATGTTTATTTATTTCATATTTTACTTCATTTACATGTCTTTTCTAGTTTTTTAAAAAATTGTTTTTATATGCAAACATATGATTGTAGTGTTGTAGGATGGTAATATTGGTAATATTTATCGGTGGCTGGAACAGATTATCTGCATTTACTTTATTTCCTTTGGGAAAATGTGTTTCGCAATACGAAATTTCACCTTAAGAACTTCTGTATATAAGAACCGCTCTATATAAAAAAAGAAAACCTGGAAAATGATAGTGTTATTCAAACATCCTTGACAATGAGAATATTTTTTTTATATGAACATAACAAGGTGTTTGACCTTCATTACCTGACAGCAACATTAGCCGTAGTATTAGCACATCTAAGAAACCAAATATTTGTTAACTTTAATTAATATCTATTTCATGCTCCACTTTGTTGCTTTCAGGCTTTGTTTCTGAGCCTCAACAACGAAGTATTAGCTAAGAACTCTAAAATGAAAGCAGAATTAGCATCATTAATTGATTAAAGGCTGCTTTCTCTTTTCTTCATCAGAAATACAAACTAAGAAAAAAAAAAGAAAAAAAAACATTAAATCCAGGATTGAGACGGAGGGAATGACGTCAAATCAGAAAATATACACTTTCATGAACGCTGTAATGTTCCGCGTGAACCGTTTCAGCGGGAGCGAGAGGAAATGGTGTAATTTTATACAGTACGCTTCTTTCTTCAGAATTATACCTTTAACAATACCGACAATATGCGGTTTGAGCGGATATTTCCAGAAAAAAAGCTATGTGCAGAAAATTCGTTTTTCTCCCTCAGAAGGATCGTTAAGCCGCGCGACGGACGTTTCATTTGAGGAAAGATGTTATTGTTATTTGAGTGCGCCGCTCCATCCTTGGTTCGCACTTATCGTCTTATTTCCATCTCTATCTCTTTCTCCGTTCGGTGCAATCCCCTGTGAAGCGGCCGTGGGGCATTGTGGGTAATTACCATTAACCTATAGTCGGATCTATTATATTTAAATGAGGAGCGCTGGCACTGACACCGACACCTACTTTTCTAAACGGCTGTGTAAATCGGATCAGATCTCTCAGCAGCAGCAGCGGCAGCCGAATATCCATTTGCTTCATGATTTTCCTCCAGGGAATGGAGTGAATAAAACAAAATAAAGAAAGAAATAAAGTAAAAAAAAAAAAAAAAAAACGGCTCATCTCGCCAGCTCTGTAGGGCCTCGGGACTTTCTCCTTCTCCATCAGTCTCGGCGTTTCCCTCCTGCCTACATTTCCTCCTTCAATTATTGCCCTTTTTTCTCCTGACCCGCTGCTGCTACCAGTGCGAGTGTTTATGAAATAATGCATCACATTTATTTGTGTACTTTCTCAGATAGACGCTTCAAATCTTGCCCGATTTCAATATATTAGCCCAAGCAGAGCGCTCTCCGGCTGCGTCCTAATGCGATTTCTGTAAAACGATGCCGACTCTCATTAGGAGTCTCCTCGGGAGTTCTTTCTTACGCTTCTTCAGGCCACACAGTTGAGTCGCTGTAATATATTGCCTCTTGTTTTCACAGCTGTTTGTTGCCACAGGCGAAATATGACACGCCCCTTATCCTGGCCAGACAGCGCTCCTGCAGCCCACCTCCACCCACCTGTCCTAGTTTTCAAGTTTAATCTGAGCTGACTTTAATTAGCACTTCTAAAAAACGAATCTGAACACTCTGTGCTGTCTGTTTGTTCTTTTTAATTTGATTTTATAAAGGCCCCCTGGATGTTCTCGTAATAAAATTAATTCAATAATAATAATAATAATAAAATCAATAAATTTGAAAAAAAAAAAAAAACTAACAAAATATCATAGATGTTATTCATAAATGAATAAATTATTTAAATAAATAATCAAAAACAAATTTAAAAAAGTATTAATTTAAATTAGATTAGTTTTTTTTATTTCCTGGTTTCCATTTTATTGTACTCGACTCACTCACTCATCATCTATAACACTTTATCCTGTATAAAGTGTCACGGGGGGGTCGGGGGGGGGGGGTGGAGCCTATCCCAGGAGACTTAGGGCATGAGGCGGGCTACACCAGAGTGGACACGGTGCCAATCCATCACAGGGAACTATTGTACTAGATTATGAACCAAAAATTTTTTTTATTATACTTTTAATTATTGTTCAATTATATATTCATATATATTTTATATTATATAATTCATTTTAAAACACAAGTTTAAATTACTTCCATACAGTATAGATATTATTTTTCAAACCAAGTCTCTATCTTGTTTATATAAGTTTGTTTGTTTCTTTGTTTTGGTTATTTCTGCTTTTAATTTTTTTTTTATATTAAATTTATGTGCCTTTTAATTACCCCAAATAGATTCTACAGAACAGAGAATAGTATTAAAAGAAGTGCATCATGGGCACCATTCAAGCCAATGACAGAGTCATTTACGTAGACACTGAAACAGCACATTCTGAGGAGGAGTGTAATAGAGGGAGTTTGAGATATAAAAAAAAAATTAAAAATTAAAAATGCATTATCTGATGAAGTATTTCAGCTGGAGCATTAACACACTTACACACACGTCAATGTGTGTCGTCAAATGTATGAGGCTTGGAGGGGGGTGTGGTTGTGGCGAAGGGAGGAGTTATAGCTTAATTTTTTCATCAAATACAACAAAATGTCTCTGCATTCACCAGGACCAACACCTACATGATGGACCTCACGATGTTCATGTAGTCCTTGTGTAATCTGTAAACATCTACGCTGGGTCACTAAAAAAAATTACGATTTCTTTAAAGTATCAACGAGAGTGACCTATTTTACCATTACACTGCTCATTGTTTTTTTTTTTTTCATTGTAAATTAGCTGTCTCCTGAACAAAGTCCCTGAGCCACGACTGAGATAAGGATTTACTATTTAATTTCTGACCTAGCTGGAGGGACGAGGAAAACGCAGGAGAGAGGACGAGAGAAGAAGAATCATCGCTGAGATCCATGTAAAGTGACATGTGCAGATTAAAAGGTCTGACTTTCATGACCACTGAACTGTTTTATTTTCAATCAGTGTGTGTGTGTGTGTGTGTGTGTATGGAATAAATCACTCTGTGTCAGGCTGCTATAGGAAAATAATCAACCAGGTAGTGGTGTAATGAAGTGGACACCCTGAAGATGATAACTTTTATTTATTGATAGGTTCATTTCATCTTAGTTCCTTATACTGTAGTTGTCTTTCAGCTATAAATAATTGTTCCATCACCCATCCATCTTTTTTCCGATTTGTGTGTTGTCTTCTTATCAAGAAATTCTCATCAGTGGCGCAAAACATACCACAGAGCACTGACACTGGAGACTCCTTCCATAAACTTTAAATAAACATCACTTTATATAAATTATATCAGTGAAAATGGTTATGTAAATATTAGACTATGGTATTGCTTCAGCTCAAAGTATTGCTCCAATAATGCGCAATACATATTTAATAAACATTAGCATATGACATCTTGTTTTAATTGATAAAGATTGCCATGTCAGTCAGTGTGTTATTATTTCTGCTACTCTGCGAATGAACCCATTTCAAATTAAATGTCAATCTAAGAAATGTTTCAGGTGACATATACTATATATATATACATATAAACTAAGGAGCTAATTAAGCAACTGGTGATAAATTCCAGCGATGTGAGCAATTTTATAAATGAAAGCTTTGCACAATGATATGAATATGAATTCTTCGTCATCTCTGTCCGTGATAAGGCACCGTGTAATTATTTACCAGTTTTCCATCTTTTCCATTTCGAACGCCAGGGCTAATTCAGAACTAATTGGAGAGATAAAGTTCAAATCCAGCTCTAACTGCAAAATAAATATAAACAGCAACCTTCAAATGGAGGAAAAATAATTGCGCTAATTTGATTAGAATCAGACCGTTTGTTTTCCATCCTTAACACCGGAAGATAAACGAGAGACGAAATGGAAGCTGTAACGAGGAAGCAATTACATTGATCAAGTTAATTTTCTTTTTCTGTGCCGGAAATTTGTTTTATGTTTCATTTTATTGATATTGACTGGCATGGTAATGAAAAATAATTTCAGCTCAGACTGGTGGGAAGTCGAACGCTGGCCTCGCAGCCATTCAGGTGCGCTAATGCATCATTCGATTAAGAGTAGCTCATATTTACATGAAAGAAAGAGCGGGGTCTCAGATCAACCGGGAAAATGGTTCGATATAGAGAGTCAGATCTGAGCGTGAAATAAAAAGTTCAGTCCCCTGAACTGTATTTAGAAGATCAAACACAATATACAGTACCAGTCAAAAATTTGGACATGCCTTCTAGTTCACTGTTTTTTGTTTAATGATTTATTTCCAACATTCTAAACCAATACTGGAGATTTTAAAACTATGAAATAATCCACCATATGGAATTATGTTAATTAGCAGAAACAACAACAATCGTTTTTTAGACATGAAGGTCAGCTGTTTTGGAAGAGTTCTTGCAAGAGCATTTGCAAAACCTATGAAGCTCCATGATGAAACTGTGTCTCATGAAGACCTTCCCAGGAAAACAAGACCAAAACTTACCTCTGCTGCAGAGGAGACGTTCATTTAGAGTCACCAGCCTAAGAAATCACCAATTAACAACCAGCACCTCAGATTAGAGCCGTTATGAAGCTTTACAGAGCAGAAGTAGCAGATATACATCTCAATATCAACTGTTCAAAAGAGGTTATTGTGTATTTTGGATGCCTTTATCAATGTTTTAATAAAAATCAGGAGAATTAGAAGGTGTGGTCAAACTTTTAACTGCTACTGTACAGTACATACATTTGATGAAACATCAGTTTTTTATGGTTAGTGTAAAAATGTTTTAAGCTTCAGTGGTGGATCAGAGTGTTAAGGCTTTGGGTTACTGGCCAGAATGTCAGCAGTTCAAGCCCCAGCTGTCACTGCAAGGCCCTTAACCCTGTCTGCTCTAGGAACACTGTATCATGGCTGGCCCTGTGCTCTGACCCAAGCTTCCAATTTGGGATATTCAAGGAAAGAATTTCATAATGTATATTTGGTAACTTAGTCTTGATGAGCTGTTACGCAAACTACAAACACTAAGACTTTAGGTTCAAATTTTTTTTAAAATAATATTAGATTTTTTTTTTTGGGGGGGGGGGGGGGGGGATCGAAGGCTTATTTTTTTTTCTTTTAATTCAAAGAAATTGCTTAATACCCCATTCCCGTGTTCACAGTTTTCGCTACAATTTGTAAGGAATTCAGGATGTTTTGGGGTGGTGCATTGGGATTCACAGCTTGGCTATGAATTTTTCAAGCATGCTTACAAATTTCTCTCAGACCTACTACTGTGTTCATTCATGGCCTTCCACAGCCAGGTGTAGCTGGCCAAAGGGCTACTGAAACCCATGGAGACCTACAGCAACAGTCATGGAGCCACTTGATGGAAAGGAGTTATAAGTGTCAGGATAATATCACTAACAAGTGAACTTTAATAAATCTTACAGTAATAATCTGTGCACCTTAAATTCACCCACAAGTTAATAACATTACGATTTCATCAGATATTATATACTATATGTAGTACTTTGTTTAATATTACATGCCTCTTTGTAGGGATCTGCAGACTCTCTCAGCACACAGTGATTGTTGTTATTTTGGTCTTTACATTTCACCTTAGGCAGTCAGGTGGCGTAGTGGTTAGCCCTGTGGCCTTACACCCCCAGGGTCTGGGTTCGATTCCCACCTCTGGGTCTGTGTGCATGGAGTTTGCATGTTCTTCGCATGCTTGGTGGTTTTCCTCCGGGTACTCCGGTTTCCTCCCACAGTCCAAAGACATGTGGATTAGGCTAAGTGCTGTTCCCAAATTGCCTGTAGTGTGTGAATGTTGACCACGGTCATAAAATGGGAATAAATACAATGGGAAGTATTGATTCTTACTGTAGCAAAATTGTGAACATTGGAACTTGGCTTCAAACTCAAAAGCTGCAGACTGCACTCAATATTTATCTTCGTACCATAACATATTTAGCACACTGTGGGTGTTACGTTAATGTTTGATGTTTGTAATGCAGGAATGAATGCAGGATATGTGCAAATTACAAATAACATGCGTATACCAATCATCCATTACCAAGAAACTTTAACACTGATTATCAATTATATACCAGTAAACCCAAGGCTCATTTACGCCAGTGGAGGGAAAAGACAGTCAGTTTGGTCTGGTCCTACAGAAAAAAAGCCAACATAGCACAAACGGCTGCTAAGTCACCAGCGCCAGACGCCACAGCACACCCAAGAGGTCTTGTGGAGTCATGCCCCGAGGGGTCAGAGCTGTTTTGGTGGCACAAGGGGAACCTACACAATACTGAGCTCAATGGTTTGAGGTTTTAATGGTATGGCTGATTGGTGAAACCCTGCTGTTTAATGGCATCACTGCACCACCCTCAAAAGGGTATGGTCCCGGGAAATCCTGCTCTACAAGAGTGAGAGGTTCTAGTAATCATGACACCAAATCGCTCAGGCAGATCGGTTTGCTTTTCCTTGACCATGTTGTCCCGTTTTCTAAGCTGACTGACAGAGGGAGATGTCTGTGGCATTTTAAATGTCATTGTGTCAAAATTCTGCCAAACATATCCTATTTTCCTGCGCAGATCATGCCAGTAGCTCATGACCACGGATGATGGTGAGCCAACATAGACTCAAAACAAAATGAAGATAAATTTGTAGAGCAATCCTTTAATAAGCTGATGAGAGTCGAATACAAGCGGTCGTCCAGCATACAGACTAGCAGCAGGTTTTGAGTGTTTTTTTAATTTTAGATCTACATTAACATTTAAGTGTATTTAGTCTGACAAATTTGTGCAAAAGCTCCAGCTCAACCAGGATTGCTATCTGAAAATCCGCAAAACAGATGTGAATCTGGCCGAAACAACTGGGTACTGGCAAAGAAAGACACATCTGTCCTCTTTTGCTCAGCATTTGTATTGGGAAATAATGTATCATCATTTCCCTCTCTCTTACTCTGCCTTTATTGTTTGCATACATTTATTGAATCAACCTTATTAATCACTCTATTATTAATAGTCAATATTAATCACTCACTATTAATAAGTTAACCCTATTTTTAATTTCTTCTACTTTAAAAACAAGGAGCAGTATGATGTCTGCCCCAATGGATCTCAATCAACAAAGTGCTTGTTGCAGTTCCCATTGGTGACCACTAGGGGCAACAATATGTCTCTGACAGGAACATGCTGTCTAATGCATGTAATTAAACATCATGTTGAAAAGTGGGCAAATCAAAGCAACATAAGCTTATATTTGTCTAAAGGCCAAATCATTATATAGTAGATTATAGATAATTCGAAAGGGATTGTTAGAATAAAAAAGAATATATAACATATCTGCCATTGGGAAGAAAAAAAAAAGTATATATATATATAATGTGAAATTGATTTGAAAGTAGAATTTACAGCAATTTATGGCGTCTCTGATTTTATGATTTTATGACACTTGTGTACAGAACAGCTATTGTTGTTGCCAACCCTGGTATACTACTGATAACAGATGACTTCATTGTAAAAAAGCGAGTGGTGTTAGGATTTAGATTGCACATGAGCTTAAGATAAACAAGCTTCTATGAAATACTTTTAAACCTTCTTTCCTTCTTTTCTGCTTCCAGAACAGCCTGCTCTGAGTGATTTTGTTTTTCCCAAGACTTAATAACAACAGTTTCGTGTGCTTTAAAGATAACAGGAGACTCATGAACAATGACTTAGCACTGGCATGCGACTTGCTTTGATTAGAACCCATTTGCTTAGTATTTTATTTGCCTTTATAATATGTCTCCCAAACAACTGAAATCTGTACACTAATAAATACTTTAGCGTTTTCCGTTTGGTCCCGCTTGCTGTCCTGTTTAGCACATTCACTTGTAGCGATGTTTTGTCCTAGCGCCACATGTTCGGGCTAAGTTGTTGGCCTGATCAATAAACATAATTTAGATACAGTCTATATTTAAGCTATATCACCTCTGAGGTCTTGCTGTTGTACTGACTATCAACATTGCTGTGATGAAGTTGTAGGCAAGAGGTTGCAGCCCAAATACTGAACATATGACAGCAGTGCTGATATTCAGTACAACAGCACGACCTTAGGTGTGATATTGATTTTATACAACAGTTCCACAAACACCATTTATTATCAACAGGTTATGATTTATTTAACCAGTTATTTTGCTCCGCCAACACACATCCTTCCGCTGGAGCTGGTGACCAACAGTTATCGGCGAACAGTTAGCAAGCGACAGTTACATTCTTACCGGTACTATGTAGCCAAAAAGTGAGGAGAATAAACCATGGGAGTGACGGACAGTCCTGAAAAACTTACGAGAGTCACGTTATATTTCCTCTTATTCCACTTTAGAATATCAGCTCTGTTAAATTCTGGCTTTCTGGTTAAATCCCAAATAAGATAAGATAATATAGGATAAACCTTTATTAGTCCCACAAGTGGGAAATTTGTTTTGTGTTGAATATTGTTGAATGGAAAGTTAGTGCACTATAGTAGATGTACTGTATAATCACTTGTTCCAGACAACAAGTAGTGCCCTTGATCAGGGGTTAGAGAGGGATTTGAGATTTTGCCTTGTTGTAGAAGCTGGTTAGCATTTTTTGATTGCTTTAGCCATGAACAGAACAGCAGAGGCAATTCATAAAGACGTGGAAGTGTTTACTAAGGCAGCCAAAGTGTGGAAAGATGACAATGTTATGAGTTGTGTTTTTTTGCTCAAAGTGCTTCATGACTGATTGTGAATGTGGGTTTTGTCAGGCAGCTGCTCTCTCCTCAGTACTGCGGACCGTACAGACCTACTCTCACCCACGCTGCGATTTAGTTTAATTAACGAGTGTAGAACACCTGGGACACCAAGCGATTTTATATATACAGTATATATATATACAGTATATATATATATATATATATATATATATTTGTCCCTGTGCTGTTATGCTCTATATCACCACTCATGGAATGCCTCTTGTTGGTGGTCATGAGATATTATGTTAAGAATATGAGGTGTTCTTGATTTTCCCTTTAGCTTTTCTTTTACGAAAAAAAGAAAAAACATGCCCAAGTTTTTCACGTATGGTTTTCTCTCAGTCACTGAGTACTGAGTGTCTCTGTTTGGTTTACACTTCAGACTATCCCTATATTCTGTCCCTGGAACTTGCATTTCAGTTTTCCTGCCTTCAAAATAACACTCCGATTCAGACCGACTCGAAAGAGCTGCTACACGATGGACCACTCAAAAGAGTGCATGCTGTTTCCGGAAAACCGAAATGGCCTCAAATTGAAACCTAAAAGCAGCGTGACGTTTTTCCTCAGGCCTTATTCGAGTGCATCTCTGACAGTGAGGAGGGTGATATTCTGTCTAAACCTGACAGAAAGGGATATTTGGGAGATTTCTTCAGGGCATGCTGTTGTAGGAAAATTGTACGCTCTTAGACAACAGCAACGTGGCAAAACATGATCATTTTGTTAATTAAAGAAGAATTGATATATTTGTAGTAACTTTTTTTTTTATTTAGTTGCGATACAATGAAACCTCATTTAGTAAACAAACCTCTCTGTCCCGAATACTTTCTCATTACGTTACAACAGGATAATGTTTATCATGCATCATAAACATCAACAATCATAAATATGATATTATTTTCTATTTTTTTATATAATTGTTGTCTTTAAAAAAATACTACCTTCTGACCAATCAGAATAAAGAATTCAACCGAACTGTAGTATAAATTTAGATTATAACAGGCTGAATATGTTATTTATTTTTCCCTTCCACTTTATCTTCTTCTGCAGCTTTTTACTGCTTTGACAAAATTAAGTGGAAAAAATAAATAAAATGCCATCTTGTATCGACAAGACTCACGAAAAAAATAGCGCTGAAGGCAAAAATAGTTTAAAAACAAAATCCTTTTCTTACAGCATCTTAAACGTATGAATAGGTTTAAAGTCATCATTAAAAATGGATCGAAACATATTGATTTAAAACAAGAACATCGTTAATTACGCTACTGTATATTACAGTACACACCGAGTTGAGATTAGGCTCAGTGTGGCCTGTGATAGCTTTGTAACAAAATACACATCCACAATGACTCAAATATTACTTTAAAATTAGCAAATATTTATTTATGTAGCAATTATTATTATTATTATTATTATTGTTGTTGTTGTTGTTGTTGTTGTTGTTGTTTTCTCTGTTAGGGTTTTCGGGGGCCAATCATTTTCTTCCATGTAGCCAAGAGGTTTTATTTGCTTTTAAAAATACATTAGCAGAGTTTTTTATATTAATGATAACCATTTTAATGATGAGTGCATGTCTAAAAACAAGAACACACAAACACACACATGCACAGCAACGTCTACACACAGTTAGTGGCTGCATTAATCCTCATCTATTTAAATAAACATGCAGACGCTTTGTGCCAGGAAGAAGCAATCCAAGCAGACATTCGTGCCAGTTTGGACTAAATGATTCTACACTAGGGCGTCCAGTACAAGAAAGACTATCTTTTATATTACATGTTTTACATTCATGTTCTAACAAGTGAGTCTTTATATTATATAAAATGTCTGTTCTCTTAATGTTAGGGGAACACAAGCATTCAAGAATTAAAAATGCAGATAGTTTGTACCCTATGGATTCTTTAGGATATTAAAATTTAAGAAAGTCCTGTTACTGGAATTTTTGGACATTTTGTCTTTGCATTGTTTTCCCTGCGTCAATTCTGCTATTTAAATCAAGCAGCATTGATGGTGAGGTTTAAAAATCATGCCTTCTTATAACACCTTATATTGAAAAAGAAAAAGCCTTAGCTGCACATAATGCAATTAGTTTCTTACCAGTCATGCGATTCAACCTCTGGTTACCTGACCTGGTCAATGCGGCTAAAATGTCTTTGGATGTAAAATGCACAAATGTTTGGGAGGTGTTCAGATTATGAGTTGATCCTAGACTACCAGTACAGTAAATAACCCCAAAACCCACATAAAGCTTAATACGCTGGTCATGTTTAACCTGGTTACCTGGAAATGTCAGAGTCACTGAAGAACAACAAAACCTATCGATTGTTGTTAATGAGTGTTTAAAAGAACATTTTGTAGATTTCACCTGGGTGAGAACCAAAACAACAACTTTCAATTGAACGCTAGTACAGTTTGATTGCAGTAAGAAAGCAATTTGACTCTGTATTGATCCAGGCACAGGAAGTCAATCAAACATGCTACAGTATGTGTTTTAGGTTGTAGATGCAAGCTGCAAAACTGTGCCAAAGGACAAAATGAAAAAAGAAAAGTATATATAGAACTGGCCAAAAAAGATGTGATACATGATGTCATATATATATATATACTGTATATTTTTGGAAGGCTGGAATTGCAAGCGAAGGAGCTGACGTGGCTGCCAGTGTCCGGGAGTGGTGGCAGCAGGACGGAATTAAGGCGTAGAAGCCAATCTTTGGCAGCGGTGGCAACAAAATCAGAATTTGGATTGAAGGAGCTGACGTGGCTGTCGCAGCGTGGTAACAGCGGTAGCAGACCAGAACTGGAGGCGTAGGAGTCGAGTCAGTGGCCTACATCTTAACGGCGGCAGAATCAATTAGACTGGCCAAAACTGAAAGTGGAGTTTCCGAGGCAGCGGTCACGGCTCATCCATGGCTGATCCTCGCCATGCTGCCCAACCCGAAAGAAGCATGAAAGAACATGCAAGCACAATGCGGTACTCACGGCATGGCATGGCATCTACCACGTCTCTACCCTGATGTCCCTGATTTTCCCGTTTTAAACTAACCGCCTTTTTTCTGCCTTTAAAAACAAAACAAACAAACAAATAAACCAATCAATGTACTATTAAATACATATGTTATGACTTGCAAACATCGATAATGATCAAAAGGACATTTGTACATGAAAACGATGTATTAAATGAGCTAAATAAGCAGGATATACTGTAGCGGATACGCTGCAGATAAAATCAGCGCTTAAGGTGTGAGCGTGTCAGAGTTCAGGTGGCTCATTATTTATCCGACTACCCGTCTGCAACATTTCCAAACGTCTGACTGTCTGGAAGAGTGCAAGGGTGAAAAGTGTGTGCGGGTCATCGGAAATAAAATTGGTGTGACTTCCTTTCCTCGAGCATGGTGATTACAGGAGTCTGTCACACGGGCCATGCTACAGTATACATGCTAGGAGAATTCTCACATTTTTAATGACACTAATGCATAATGATTTCAGTCAGTCATGCAAGCAATAAATAAATAAATAACACATAAATTTCTCACCCTCATGTCAGCCATGTTGTTAAAAGCAATGTTTTTCCATGCCATAGTTTCACACAACAAAGAAATGATGATGGCTGGATAGAAGCACTCCTCCGAGCGTTGGCTATGAAACCGGGAAGTGCAAAAAAATGTGTGTGTGTGTGTGTGTGTGTGTATGTGTTGCTCTAGCTTGTTAACTTATATGCAATGAACTCTTCATTTAGATCTTGTAACGTAGCAGATAAAAGTGGAATTCACTAGAAATTCCAGTAAATAAGGAGTAAACAGGCTAACACTTACACTAGTATTATAATAACCAGGCAGAAATTTAAGTAATAAGACTAACACTTAAATTAGCATGATGTAAACCAAGGTAACACTCAAACTAGCAATATAGCAAGCATAATAAGCCTCAAACTGGCATTATACTCATATTAAAAAGTGCAATACTTAAACTATATTAAACAATCTCAGACATCCCACCATGCAAAAACTTATTTCAGGCAGAACCACAAAGAGTTTTTTTTTAGGGAAAATCACAAGAGCACATTTCCCTTCATTCACTGTATTTTGGGAACACCCGTTAGCCTACTCTGCATGATGTTGGACTATAGGAGGAAACCAGAATACCCACAGAAAACCTACAAAGCATGGAGAGAACGTTCAAACTCCACACACATGGAGACCAGAGGCAAGATTTAAAACCACAACTCTGGAGTTACAGTATAAGGCCATGCTGCTAACTATTATGCCATGGGTTCACCACAAAATAGCCACAATGGTGCCTGAAATTTTGTGAACCCTTTACTCACTCACTCACTCACTCACTCATCATCTATACTGCTTTATCCTGTATACAGGGACACGGAGGGTCTGGAGCCTGTCCCAGGAGTCTTAGAGCACGAGGTGGGGTACAACCTGGACAGTGCACACTCATCTCAGAACCTTTGTCGTCCAACCATGGACCATGGAGGCCAATGTTGATTACCATTGTATTTATTCACATGTCACGACCATGGTGGGTCAACATTCACACACTACTGCCAATTTGGGAATGCCAATTAGCCTAATCTGCATGTCTTTGGACTGTGGGAGGAAACCAGAGTACCTGGAGGAAACCCACCAAGCACAGGAGAGAACATGCGCACAGGAAAGGTGGGAATCCAACCCGGATACTGGAAGAGACAGTGCTAACCACTAAGCCACCATGCCACCACATGAACCCACATGAATTTTCTATGTATACAATTTTTTCTAAAACATCATCGTGTCTTTAATTTATTAAAGCACATTTTATCACCAATGTAGCAGCTAGCCAGCTAATGTAAATAACATTAGCTCTCCAATACTAATGGGCAAATTACACTGTTAAGCTACCCTTTTACAGGCCTACTTATTTATGCTATTTCTATTACTGTATATACACTTTATATATAATTTCTACTTATAAGAAACGAATCAGCATTCTCTCTCTCTCTCTCTCTCTCTCTCTCTCTCTCTATCTCATGTGCACTTGAAGAAATCAGGGTATTGTATGAAATTTGAGTGTGTCAGAGAGCTAATATCAATATGTACAGTAGGATCCTCCCTGAACCTCTGGATGAGGTGGAATACCTGCAGTCTAAAGCTCAAACTAGCTTTATAGCGCTCAGTCTAACACTCAAACTTACAATATATACCAAGCTGTAAGACTCTAGCAAACTAGCACTATACTGAACTGCCTTAAAACTAGCATAGCACTAGCCTAGAATTTACTCTAACACTCAAACTAGATTTATAAGAAACACGCTTACACTCAAACATTATATTAAAAAGACTGACACCAAACCTAGCACGATATTAAACTGACTAATGATCAAACTAACACGATATTAAGTGAACAACATTCTAACATTTAGACTAGTGTAGAAAAGAGCTAGCTTTTGATTAACCTCCCACATGTTCACAGGACCCACAGGGTGTTTAAATGAGAGGCTCCCTAAACAGAAAACTAATATTAACATTTCCATTATACTGTAAGTATCATTTTAATGTAGATTTGAATCAGATAAATTATTTATAAAGTAGATTTTTAAAAAGTTAGTTAGTTAAGACTTGGGGTGTGACCTTTGACGACCTTATAAGCTTAAAAAGTTTCCATCCTAAATTATACAGCACTGAGGATAATCTACAAATTAATATTTTAAACAAATATTTAGCTATTTACAAGAAGAAAAGAAGGATTTACACTCGTGGTTGATCTGGTTACAAGAGTTAATCATTCCACACGGCAAGAAAAAGAAGAGGGGGTAAAAAGCAAAATACTTGGAATTTAATACTACAGATGTTGCCTTTGGCTATCTACAGTACTTGATAGACAGCCAAAAGAGATTGATACATCAGTTTCCTTCCTTTTCTTATCTCTTCCAAAAGAAAAAAAAAAAAAGTTGGTGAATGTTGGACAAGGTTCAGCTAATCTCGCGATGCTGTTTAGAGATCTGATTTACTGGAACTGGACTCTCTTCCTCTCTCTGGATCTCGGATTCTTCCAGCGAATCGACTGCCAAAAACAGGCCTCGAGGATTCCTGACTCATGTCTCCATGTTCAAGCGTATAAATTATGTACCGTTGAGCCGCTGTTAACAATCTACAGACTTCTCACGAGCCAAGCACGTTTTGGAGGGAAATGTGTTTGTCCTTATTTAGCACCATGAAGCGTACCATATGGGGAGAGTGTTGGGTTTCTCGGCAACTGAAAAAAAATGGCCGGGGAAAACATAAATAACGGCTCGCCGCGGCTCCCTTTTAGAGACGTGACGGAGGAAGTTTTGACTTTATTGTTTGGAAATGAGACAGACAACATAAATAAATAAAGACGGATGGAAGGAAAGCAGGCGGCAAAACAATACGATTGCAACGAGGCTGTAGAAAAACATACACACTCTGCAAATTTCTTTTGTTTGCCCTTTGGTTCAGAGAAACATCATTCATTCCCTCTGTCTCTTTTTGTTTCTCTCTCTCTCTCTCTCTCTCTCTCTCTCCCTCTGTCCTCGTATAATTTCTTGTTTGAACACATGTCGCACCAGGAGCACTGGAGAGGGATGAAGTAGAAGATTTCTGAGCCGCGTTATTTTGGCACAGGCGTTGGAGACAGACGCCAAAGAGCTTCATTAGGCCCGACGGGAGGGTAGATGGATCCAGAGGCTCATGGAAGTCTAGCAGCAGTAAACACAGTGGCAGGCTGGGTAATAATCCATCATAAAAGAGGTGCTCGCGTCTCAACATCATGCCACCCGATGCCTTCGCTGCAGTGTTTCAGCTCCATCAGCTTAGCTTAATGCACCCCTGCGCGCTGTCTCCGACTATCAGTCGCATTCTGGCTCGCTTAGTCCTTCCCTTATGCCTTTTGATTTGCAACAATAAGGAGGATGTGGTCACTTTTAAGGTCAAATGTAAGATGGAGACCTAAGTGCATTTTCTCCACTGTGAAAATGTGGAACAAATGATGGTTTTAACGCAAACAAACCTTTCTCCTCCACATGGAAAGTCTTTTACGTTAAATAGAGAATAAAAAACTGTGTCATGATGGTATACAGTAGGAAAATTATCAAATATATACAGTATTTATTTGGGCATAAAACCTCCAGTTAAATGTAATGTTATGAGGCGGTTGAGAGAGATTTCTTGTTTCTAAGCAATCTGATTGGACGAGAGTGGTGATAATAAATGGTAACTGCATTGGGATTTTTAACTTTACGTATCACTTTCCAACCCAGCTGATCTCCAATCATTAATGACACTAACTGTGGGTCACAGCATGGGTGAGAGTAGGTCTGTACGGTCTGCAGTACTGAGGAGAGAGCAGCTGCCTGACAAAACCCACAGTCACGGAAGCACTTTCAGCAAGAAAACGCATCTGATAGCGGTATATCATTAAAAAAAACAAAAAAAAAAACACACTTTGACTACTTCTAAATCACCTCTGAACCAAGTGTGTGTTCTTTTATTTACGGATTCAAAGCTTACTAGCTCCTGGACCCTCGTGCCTACAACCGCATCACAGCTGTGCTGATATCCAGCACAACGGCACAACCTTGAGTGCTTAATTATCATATACATTTTTTAAAGTTATACACACAGTAGTTCCATTTATTTTAACTTAAAAAGTCATCATGTCACAGTAGAACCAGATTGGCTGTTTTCTTTTATGACACAATAACCCTGACCATGTTTTTAATACCAAATCCAATGAGATCAGTTCTTGTGGATCGATAAATGTAGAAAAACATTGCAACATTGCAGTGGCAATTTTTTGATGTTGACCAAATTCCCATTTGAATAAACTCCCCTAAAACGTATTACTATAAGTGTATATCCTCCTGAGACAGAGGAAGAGTACAATGGCTGGAGGATCAGGCCGATCTACACTACTATTAAAATCAGAATGATCTACACTTCTAGTAAAATCATCTTACAGCCATTACAGCAAAATTTATAATCGAATGTCTCAGCGCTAACAGAGGTATATATTAGATCCTGATTACAAGCTAGGGTTTTTATTGGTTGTTGTATCGCTTGATTTTTATCTTCTTTTAATCCTGACACCTCAGTTTTTTCTCAAACATGAGTGCAGGAGCTCAGCCTCTTGGTTAGCGATGGAGCGGATAAGACTTTATGGACTTCCTCAAGGGTAAAACCAGTGATGGTCGTTTGCCGTCCTCACGCTTGCACTCAACTTCTGCCAGTTCTGGGACTTATGCTCTTATGTGTCTTTCAGAACGACCATTTCCTACTCAACCACTAACACACTCTTTACTGCCGAAGCTCTCGTACCTGGAGGATGAAATGTGGCCAAAGCAGTGCTACTGTAGCAGCGTTATTTGTTCGCAGCAGAGCTTTTAAAGTTATGTAACTGTCGGGTACGTTTAAACCTTTTTTTGCAGACAGTGCGCAAACTCTTAATGTAGATTAAGAAGAGTTCCTCTTGAACCACTTCCATTTAGATTAGTGAAACTAAAGCTCTAGTCACTCTGGCTTCAGATTCTGCTCTATACACTGAAGCTTATGCTACTTCCCTACGGGACCTTTAAAATCCACCCAGTATGAGTATTTTTTTCCCCCTTATACTCACTTCTGAATGACTGAATCGACTTCTGAAGCACAAACATGTAGCCTGGTTGCATTGATAACCCAAATCTTATACAAATTCCACCCTACATCAGTTACCTGATTACCGATCGTTCCGGTACACCTGATGAATAAAGGCTTGCGCAAACCTACCGGGCTGGAAATAGGAGCCGAGGAGTGTGACGAGGGAACATTACGGGTTTGTCGCTGTGGGGATTTGACAAGGCCTCTTGCAAAATCGAATCTCTGTTCAGGTTTGCCTTGTGCGCTCCTGAAACACCAGCTCAGTTCAAAGCCTCTCACAAAAGCCGATTTCGGTAATCTGTGCAGGCCAAGCGGCACATCGACAAATGGGTGTGAAGGAGTGTTTTAACCAAGCAGAACAGATGACAGCAGGGGATTTTTTAGTTTTTTTTAGGTTTTTTTTTCCCCCTGGCCAGCCACCACTTGTAAGAAAGTGATAAGTGCCTTCAAACTGGGCTCTCAATCATCCAAAGTGCGGGTAAGTAATAAAAATAAGCAAAATACTCAACAAAAAGTTGAGTTTTTTAAGCCAGTTGAGTGAGATAGAAGTTTAGGTACGTTCGGCTCAAGTGCAAAAAGCGACATTCAAATGCTAAATATTATGTCTTGACTGATTGCTCCGTCTGGTCATGGGTGGGTATCGGATGCAGTTTATTTTCCACCATTCAATCTTATGGCAAGTTGGCATGTGGTAGTTTGAATCATTCCCCACCCCCTACCCCCCCATGTCTTTTACCCACCGCCAATTACGGCAGCATTAAATTAAAAACCATATGACGTCCACAACACTATTTCCTCGTGTTTCTAAGGGTCGGTTGTATTCCTGCCCGCCGAGCGCACATTCCCCAGTGCCAACTAAGTTGGTAAAGGCAAAGAGAATACTTCAGGAAATGGGTTTTAATCAAAGCCAGTCAAATGGTGGTGCTAAGTCGTTGCTGATGAGCCTCCATTTATCTCTTAAGTATCCAGAGCTGCTATTAAGCTGTTTAAAAAAAAAAAAAAAAAGTCAGTGAAAGTAGGCTGTTCTCAAGAACACTCTGATCTGCTCTTTAAAATAGCAATGAAGTGTTTGTCTGCTTTGCTTTTCTTAATTCATGTTCATCACTGCTATAATAATGTTTTATGCATAAGCTCAGAAATGATGTGTGCAATAGTCTGGGGAAATGCCTGGATGTTTTTAAAATTCTATTAAACATATGTTTTTTTTTTATTTTTTTTTTTACTTGTGAATAATGATGATTTGACATCTTAATATTTAGAAATAATATTTAACCAGAGAAAAACCACATGCACACTCCCTATACAGACTGCTTAAATGTTCAAATGTAATAAATTACACAATTATATAATAACACACACACACACACACACACACACACACACACACACACACACACAAACAGAACAGTAACAAAAACAGTAAAAAAATAAATAAATAAATAAAATTTAAAAAATAAAAACAGAACTTAACAAAAGTAAGTAAATGACTTTGCAATTATTTCTTCAACAAAATGTTGAAGATTGGGAGAGTTCCCAAATAACTGGAAGGTTTTTGTTTTGATTTTGCAGGTCAAAAAACAATCATATGCACTACTCTATAAGCTAATTTGAAGAACTTTAGGGATAACGCCAGGACTCTAGCCAATAATGGCGTTAACGAACAGATATAGCCACTTTGTTTTCATTGGTTACTAGACACAGGCGCTCACCGCCGTCATTGTGGTGTGTTTTACCAAGTGCGCTAGAGGACTGAAGGAGGTTTCCTACTGTATGCTGTGCGCTTCCCACACTCCCGTCCAGTAGGTGGTGGTATTGCATCGTTGTGCATTGGTGACGTCATAACTGCATGTTGTTGTGCGACGTTCCTATATGTGGTTGCAGCGTTACAAACTGCGAATCTATCTGCGAAAAATATTAACCAAATGTTTTGAATGTTTTTGTGCACATTTTGGGATTTCAAAGAGTGTTCTGGCAGCACTGGTTAGCATGACCAGAGATCAGAGAAGAAAAGACAAACCACTGAGTCTCATGCATGGCTAGTACCCTTAGGTTCTTAATGTTGAGCAAGGTGTGGTGTCTTTAAATGGAAATGGAACTAAGTCTAAACACATTGATACACACAGATACTCACAAAAAGAGAACGATATTTCCATCCAGGAAAGTCTGTAGCATTCCTAACTACAGTATGAGCAATTTAAGGTAGCAAACATCAAACACTGACCGCGCATCAATACAGCTGTATTTGCCGTTTTAAAAATATAGAGACTTTAATGGATAGAGAAAATAATCTCAACACTTCAGTTTATTTTTATGTTTTTAATTTCCTTGCTGCCTGTTTGGCACATCATAAACTAAAACCAGCAAGCCAAACAACATAAACCTGCCAAAGGAAATAAAAAATGGATTCATCAAATAAAGATGATGTTATACAGGTGGATGTTGCATTTATATTTATAGGCGCATATTTCATTTTCATCTTCTGTGCTTTCTGTATATTCCCTTAGTAGCCTGATGGAAAGTTTCTTAATAATATAATATACTACCTGGCAAAGAATAATGAATAAAATAAAATAATAAAAAAATTCACACACTTTATGTGCACTACAGTATGTCGCAGCCAGTTCATGTGCGAAAATTATTCCTCATGCTCCAAGAATTACATACTTAGTTTGACTCCTGGAATATGTCCGTACCATCAGGGAAGAACAACTCCAAAAATGTGATAATCTGGTCATTCAGGTCTGACTTCATTTTATTTCCACATGACGTTGCTGAGTCTAGACCTGAGCGACTGAACAACCCCAGATCATAACACTGTCTCCAGAGGCTTGTACAGTGGACACTATGCATGACGCTTCATGTCCTTCCCTTCTTACCCTGACACACATCACTCTGGAATAGACTCAACCTGGACTCATCAGGTCACATGACCTTTTTTCCATCGCAAAACTGAAGTCTTTTTATTTCGGATAAATCTCACTAACAAGTGGTTTTCGTATGGACACTCAGCTGTTTAGTCCTGTGAGCTCTCATCCCATTGTATGTACTGTACGTAAGTAAATGCTCCCCGACCTTTCACCCCCCCTGACCATATTTCTCCTGCAAAGTTGATCTTGCAGGTTTTAATCATGCGTTCGACAGTTCTTAACAAACTTCCAGCCATTTCAAGTTTTCTTTAGTTGGTTTCTTTGCTTGATCTAACACAATAATTTCTCTCTTCTTTAACAATGCTCTCTACAAACGCATTCCATTAATTAATCCCATTAAAATTACTGTTTTGCGCTAATGAACGAAGCAGGTTAGAGGTTTCTGTAGGTTATCATTTCATTTTAGTTCTAACAGAATTCAGGGAATGGATACAGGACCTTCGCATGCCGATGTAAATTTATGTCTTTGCAAGCAGCAGGAATCAATTTATTTGTATATCACTAGAATAATTAGGGAGGTCAAAGTGGTTATATGAAAATTAATACTTTAACACACATGGTTCCTTGAGGAGTCTTTTGTTTGTTAGTAGATCAATTAATCAATCAATCAATACAATTGTTTAGAGTGCTAAATAGTTAGTTAAACTACCTAGAAAATTGTCATGTACCGCAGTGCTGCTGTGGCCAGAAGGTGTTGATTCATTTTCTATAGCAGCAGCTGATAGACGTTCACATGTCAGGCAAATCACAGGTACTGTATATATCCATTCAATATTGTTTCTATAGTAACAGCTCCTTTACAGAGACTTGTTTGACAGGTTCTCCACAAGAGGGACTGTTATTTAACATTTATGTTGTCTGCCTCTTTGCACCCATTCGTCCTCTGCATCTGAACTGATGATTGCCTATGAAGTCAAAATCGGACCAGCACCACTTACCTACAATCTCATACCCTGTACCGCACCACGCTCGCTTCGATCCTCTAGCACTGCTCGACTGGGCCCGCCATCTCTCAGGACACGAGGAAGACATTAATCAAGACTATTTTCTCTTGGCACCTACAGTAGGTGCTGGAATTAACTTTCTCTGGATGTCTGAACAGTTGAGTTTAGACTGATGGTATTTGTGCTGTAGTCTGTGACCCAGCGAACCAGCATCAGGATGTGTTTATTAGTAGGAACTCCAAGGCACTTCTGTAAGTCGTGCTGGATAAGGATGTCTGCCAAACGCCATAAATGTAAATGTAAACTTGAAGTAACACTGGCAGTATAATCTCTGCTTTGTCATTTACAGGGACGGGAGGAGTTTGTTATTTTCATTGCAATGATTTTATAACCTGCGCTGAGAGTCATACAGATTATAAATAAGGAAAAATAAAGTTCATGTAGCCTAGAGGGAATTTATCCCTACAACGAGTACAATAATCCTAGCTCGTGTTAATGTTTTACTAAATCGTGATTTTATTGAAGTGTTGTTGTTGTTGTTTTTTCAGGCCAAAAAATGCTAAACTAAAAAGTGTCTCACCTAGGTGAAAAAGTGAATTTAAGATAGGCAAATATGCATACACATTGTGTAATATTTACATTTTTTTTTGCAAATATGCATACACATTTATATCTAAATCAGATAAAAACATATTTGCTAAATACAATTTCATGCCCTTATGTAGTGTCTGTAACCTTTTTGACTTCAAATCTTTCAATGATCTTAATTGTCATTTAGATGAAACTTGATGGCCAATTTAGATTTCACATGAAAAGATCTGAAATTTTGTTTATTATTTTAAAATGCAAAATTGTTAAGATATTTCAACATGAATTTGACAGGGTTACGGACACTACAGATTTTTGGGGGGTAAAAAAATCCTTAATTTTGCACGAATGCTTTAATTTAAGCAACAATTTTTACAGGTCATACGCTTCTAGAAGCTTGCACCAATTTTAGTATCTATACGCATAAAAATATGAATAATTTGCATTTTAAATGATTATTATTTAAAGCGAGACAATAAAGTGATTAAAAATGCTCATATAAAATCATCTCTCCCAAACGGCTGAAGTTAGCAACTTGAAATTTTAGGAAACCGAGATTGGCCACTACCATGTTGCATAAACTTCAAAAGTAGCTTCTTTTGAACACACAGTTTCTGTATTATATGTTCAACATACTGTGTATATATATACAGTACAGGCCAAAAGTTTGGACACACCTTCTCATCTATCTGTCGATGTGTTTTCTTTATTTTCATGACCATTTACATTGGTAGATTCTCACTGAAGGCATCAAAACTATGAATGAACACAT
>JAQMYL010000015.1:2904217-2916349 GCA_030014365.1 Clarias pachynema | reverse complement strand
AACACACACACACACACACACACACACACACACACACACACACACGCACATGCACATACACAGACTTAAATTCACACACTCCAAATATAAAAACCTAAAAATATAGAAACCTAAAAAGGGTTTCTTGCGCACACACACACACACACACACAGAAACACACGTGCACGCACATGGGCACACACTCATACACACACACTCCCCTGTGCTCGACCTTATCTCCACGGACACACACCCCTCCTCCCCCCGTCTTCCCTGCAATTACCGGTAAGGAAAAGATCTGCAGCCTCTCAAAAACGCAGCCGTAATCTGTGAACTGTGGCCCCGGCTCCGGTTTGATACACGGCTTCATGGCTGTAATCTCATCAACCTTCATCACCCAGCTCATTTAAAAGACAAACCGTCACGGCTTCCGACATGACTGATGTCAAAATACCATTTTCTCCGGATAGCTTTTCCTGAAGCGAACCTGCTTTCCCCGGCCAAAATGTCATAGGTGTATCTCGAGCGGAAATCCGGGCTTATCCTCGCTCCAGCTGGTATTTATAACACCTACAAGATTCCCGAATGTTCCTGACAGAAGAGGAATTACTTTATACAGCGGTTAGAATCAGGACACGAGCATGATCGTGGTACTGTGATTCAGTTGAAAAGATTGCTGGGAGTTTATGAGATGGATAATCCCAGCTACGTACGACGTGTTGTTAGGGTGCAGCGTGTCTTCTCCATGTAATCCGTTCCGAAAGCGAGTTCTTGAGGCGAAAATCCGCACTGTGTAACACGTTTTCTTATCGGAAATAATGTAAATGCATATAATCCGTTCTAGTCACCCTGAAATATTACCGATATTACCAATTTCCAATGTTATAATCATATATTTGCATATAAAAACAATCAAGACATTAAGAAAAGGCATGTGAATTAAGTATAATATGAAATAAATAGACATTAAATCTCACAATACCTTAATTTATGATTCCTTTTAGCACCGGCTGCTTTAAAAACCAATGATATATGCCAAGGTACCACTGGAACAACACTTTTGCCTTGATGTACTGTATATGCAATGTAGGCTACAATACAAATAAATTGCATAAATTCAGGATTTGTTTATGTTCCACCAATGCAATTTACCACAAACTTCAGGAAACAAGATTAGATGTATAAGGGCAGGGATTAAATTTGTGAAAGCCAACTGATGTTAGTCAAAGACCAAAAAAAAATCAGCAAAAACATCTTTACTAAGCCTTAATAATAAAATGGTGTCAAAAGCAGGTGGTGGGGTGCCTCAGGGGTTAGCACTGTGGCCTTGCACGTTCAGCGTCCAGGTCCGATTTCCACCTGTGTGCGTGGAGTTTGCATGTTCTCCCTGTGCTTGATGTGCTTCCTCCAAGTACTCCGGTTTCCTCCCACAGTCCACAGACATGCAGATTAGGTTAATTAGCGTTTCAAACTTGTTTCAAAACAGGATAACCGGTAATAGAGAATGAGTGAGTGTCAAAATATTCCGCAAATTTATTACAACTACGACTAAACTGGAAAAGTAGACACTAGTCATGGAATGTATGTTTACAGCTGCTATAACGTGAACACGATAACAAGATTGGCCCTTTTTTCCTGGCTGCTGCACAACCTTTATTTAAAACATACAGTTTACCCAGTAGGATCCCTGACGTTTACTGTATATGACGTTGTTGTATAGTTGGAATTAGGTTAATCCAAACAAAATGCAACATGAGGTCAAACTTGCTTTTGCAAATGACAATGATGTGGAATGCATGAAGTAAAATGATTTTGGGATAACGCTGAATAAATGGCCAGAACACGACATTGCAAAAAAACAACCTTAAAACGACAGAATATCAACATGTATTTATTAGCATTTCTACTGTACCACTTGTACCACCTGGTACATCCACACCGCACAAGGTCTGGTTTCACAGAACAGATCTCGGATGTGAAGTGGAATATCCCTCTACCTCCCTTCCCTCCCCTGCATCCTCTTGTATTTAAAGTTTGTTTGTACTGTTTAAATGCTGAATTTGGTTTTTAAATGAGAAAACTAATGAAATAAGGAACAAGCTATGTTTAATTACTCATGTTTAATTCACATGTAAAGATATAATAAATAAAAGCTGAGCTATAAAACTTTTTTGAGGCAACTTTTTTTCAAAGGTTCATGGTCTTAAAATTGTAACAAAATCTGAAATTTTTTAAAATCTAGACTGGGATATTTATAAAATGGTGAAACTTACAGAATCGCAATATAAATCGAATCTGCGTCTACTGTAGGTATCGTGATAATATGGTGTCCAGGTGGTATATTCATCGTCCCTGGTGATTCCCATCTCTACTGCCCATGCTAAGTTCATGGTTTATTAACTTGCATTTGTCTCTGTATTTTTTCTTTTGGACCTGGAGGAATTATTTCAGGTCGCACTTTGTTTGACAAAACAATATAGATGCATTTACTGTACTGTACTGGCCTCAGCAGCTTCCCCAGCGGACCAGCAGCCAGCATTCAGCTCTCACCTCTCCATGACCAGGTTCGATACCTGGTCAAAGAACAAGCTTATTATTGTTAGCTTTTTATTATTATTATTATTAATATTATTATTATTATTATTATTGCAACATCAAAGCATTTCCCTAAGTCGCTCTGGATAAGAGCGTCTGCCAAATGCATAAATGTAAATCTAAATGTATTATAAACATGAACGTTTCAGGAATGTATTTCAGTTTTCAGTGGAATACAAACTAATATAATTTTAAAGCCGTATTAGCAACATCTATTTTATCCTTATCCTTACATCATACATTCAACATTGATCTAATGCTCCATTTGGTGGAAGTAATTTTAACTTTCAAAAACGATCCAATACCAACCGTGTCCTGACATGTGTAACGTTGCCAGATCTTGACAATCTAAAATTTCTACCAGTACACACCAGAAATGCTGAACAAAAGCAAAAAATATAAGATAAAACAATTTAAACAGTAAACTAACGGGCCTGTCCAGGCAGCTACTAAGGATAAATTACAGAAAGACTGAAGGAACCAAGCAGAGCTGACGTCTGTGCTCGCTGTTTGTCTTTCAAGCTTCATACGGTATCAGGCTGCTCAGTTACATCCATGTCAAAGTAAAAAACTTTGCACTACTTGTTTGATTTCTGTTGCATTCCACAGCATCCTAGTCCTCAGATCCCTTCAACCAGATGCTTTGTGAACTTTCCTGGAAAGGTTGCACGGTGCGCCTGCTCATAATCATACTGCATCTCCATTTGTATCTGTTTATGGCGCATTTATAATCTGATGGACTGCTATTGGGTTGCATCCCTAATGTGCAATTACATCATAATAGTCTATAGTTATTAATCCTAATGATTGTGTATTTGACCCAGCCGAGGTGTGTTTACAGCACAGAGCTGGACTCGGCGATCGATACTGACTGAGACTGTTGTGCTGACGGGACGTTTTTAGACTCGTGTCTGGGCTCCTGTGTCTGAAACATCCAGATAATCGCTGACGAGCTGAAATCTCATGCTTTTTAGCGCAAGTCTATGTGTGCGTGTGTGTTAGGGAGTAAACCAGCGGGTTCTTTTCTACGCGGTGAGCAGCGGAAGAGGAAAATGTCTTTCACATACAGGCACTCTCTACTTCTCTCTAGCTGTCCCTATTTCCTGTGTGAAAGAGTGAAAGAGACACAGATTTAGGCACGGTCGCTCGGTGGTATTTAAAATCGCTATCTTTGCCGCATCGATTAATCAATTGTGCCATTTATTCCATAGGGCACGGGAGGATTAGGAGAGCGGGAAATGGTCAATTCTGCAATCGCCAGAGTCCCAGGCTGTCGATATGAACAGGGTTTGATGTGTGCGCTCGGACTGCAGAGGTTCAGCAGGTCTCTGTTTATTGGCTCCGGCTCGGGTTATACAGACCTCGGTTTCTCTGACAGAGTAAAGAAGAATGCATCTCGCCGGGCCTGTGGATTTATTTTCACTGGTGTAATGCACTCGACTAAAGCAGTCACACCTACGCTGTTTGGGTCGAACCAATTTGTAATTTCGCTCGCAATACACAAGCCGCGCGAAACTCTTGGCACTCTCATAAAGCGGTCGATGTTGTCCAGGCTGTCGAATATAAAAACGTCTTCGGGGATCGAAACGCGCCCACGTGCAATTCAGGCTCCTGATGGAACGAGGCTTTCCTGTTATAACAGTAGCAGCTCATGTGCCACATTTTTTTGAAACAAAGGAACCATTTGCCGGTGACAGGATGGCGTGTAGTTTAAGACCATTTAAAGGTGACATTTTTGCAGAAGGATTTGGAGAGAGCCACGGGTGTAAAAGGTTATTTAGGCATAAACATAGTGTACAAGAAATGCTTAAAAAATACTAGAAAACCAAGATGAGAAATCTTTGGCTGAAGAGTTTGAATTGCTGGATGTGGGTGATGTGCATAAAAAATGTGTAATATAGGACATACATCCGGAAATAATTTGATTTAAAAATGTTAGTACTAAAAATAACAACTTGATATCTTTATTTATGGTATTTATTATTGTTGTTATTATTATTATTATTATTATTATTATTATTATTATTAATAATAATAATTTTTTGACCTTTTTCTTTTACAATTTCTTTTACATATTTTATATATTTATTATTAATATTATTATTATTTATTTATATATATTTTATATATAATTTTTTTCTTCCAATTAACTCATAAACAAAAAAATCATAAAACACATAATTTTTTGTTTTTTTATATATATAATAACAATATATATATATATATATATATATATATATATATATATAAATATCTTTAATATAATAATAATTTTTTTTTTTATATATATATTTCTTTTTTCTTTTTTCTTTTCATGGTGTTAGGGCCATGGGGCCTGGAGCCTATTTCAATCCAAGCACACACACACACACACAGACTTTGGAAACGCTAATCAGGCTATATCTCATGTCTCTGAACTGTTATACCTGATTATCGTATTAAAACTGGAAGACCCAGCCCCACAAGCGAGATTCGAACCCCTGTATTTCTATTAAGTCAACTTTATAGTAATTGCTTCCATTAATTACCTTTAAAACAATCTCCAGTTCTCTTTGACAGAGAGCCAAGAAGGTAAAAGGCAGTTACGGAGAAACATAGTAAAAAATGGGGCGTGGCTTCCATTGCTGGGGAAATTATTTATGAGGATTTTAATGCGCGTATGAAACTGTCAGTCACTACACATTCATAATCTGCTGACTGGCTCGTCTGCTGGACGGCTGCTCTTTTGGCGTGTTTTTGAGCGATTGCTCGCACTCGTTAAAATGCAAAACGGCGATTCAATTGGCAACTGTTCAGTTTGCAATCACATTTATTATAAATCCAGCGAACACTGTCTATCTGTGTGTGTGTGTGTGTGCATGTGTGTAAGTGCATGTGTGTGTGTGTGTGTCTAATTTCAGTCAATAAGAACACAATTACACCAGACTTATATTATATTAGGAATGAATGATGCACTCATGACTGAGTGGTCAGTGTCTTATCTCCAGCAATCTATTACCTAATAATGGGACCTTATCTGGAAAAGGTTTTGCAGGAAAACAAAATATAATCCAGTGATTAAAGAAACCCAGACTGTACTGACTTCAATCCTGTCTTTTGAGCTTTTGCTTAATCCTTTAGGAGGTGATTCAGAGTCAATGAAGTCGCGCAGGTCAGTATTACAATCACAGTGGTACCTCGACATACCAACGCCCCGTCTCACAAATTTCTGTATTGAGAACTGAAATTCTGCAAGAAATTTGCCTTGGCATATGAGGCATTTTCGGTATACGAGCGACCAAACTGAACACCAGCTAAGCTGTTCGTACGCCCGGGAGCCGTTCAAAACTTGTTTGCGCCAGTGAAAAGCCAAGAAACCTGAGTTTACATATATTTTTTGTGAGTTCTTTAGCATTTGGTACAAAATTCAGTGAAGATGTAGCACCCTGGGTCCCAAGAAGGACGGTAGCAAGAAGAAAAGGGAGCCGCGTTCAGTTTGGTTTTTAAAGCAGCCGGTGCCAAAAGGAATCATAAATTAAGGTTAAGTGAGGTTTAATGTTTATTTATTTCACAATGTACTGTATTTACATGTCTTTACCAAATGTTTTGATAGTTATTATGTGCAACAATATGAATATAGTGTTGAACATTGGTAATATTTTTAGGTGGCTGGAATGGATTATCTGCATTTACATGATGGGAAAATGCACTTTGCAATACGGAATTTTCATCTTCAGAACTTCTCCGGAACACATTAAATTCATATGTCGTGTACAGTATGTACATCTTCTACACCAGAGCTCTGATGGATTTTGATTGGTCATAAGGTGTTGATCTTAACATGCATGATTATGTCCTTATGTCCGAATTTCCTCCGAACTGAAATCAATTAACGATGCACGATGAATTATTTCGGTTTGTCTTGGCCTTGTGTTGGAGGATTTTTTTTTTAAACAGATGCACGTCTCTCGGGGCACTTTGGTATTAATCTGGCCGTGTTTACACAGGGATTGAGAGCCGAGGACGGATTAGCGACCGGAGCACGCCGTCTAATTCAGAGCAAACAGGACGTGATGAAGTAGTCACAGCTCGCTCACACTTACTTAACACTGTGACCAAGCAAATGGGCTCATTAGTCTAGCTCAATAGACTGAACGGTAACAGGTTGCGGAAAAAAAATAATAAAAGAGCACGTGCGGCCTTTTGAACAAAGCTTTCGGGAATTCGGGCTTCATCAGAAGGCAGTCACTGTGAATTTGGAAGAAGGTACCAAGTGAGAGCGATGTGACGGAATAAATCATTTGGTGTCACGCTGTCAGAGCTGCTGTTATGTAACGTAATCGAGGCATTCTGTCCAATCAGGATCGACGAGGGAATAAAAACTTTTTGTACCAAACCCAAGTGTCATTAGCTGTTGAGTCAGAATAGTACACATGGTGTTGAAAAGGGCTTTAAATGCTAATACAGGGTGTGTGTGTGTGTGTGTGTAAGATCATGTTATGATGTGCTTTCTGGCATCTGTGGGTATTTGAGCGAGTACATCACATCAGTGTCGTGTCTTTCACCCGTCTCTGGTGTCTCTCTGCACTCGTTCACTGTCATCTTCTCGCTGTCATTCCGTCACTGTCTCTTTGCCTCCTCTGCTTGAGGATTTTAACCTCGGGGCAGCAGAGCGCTTTCGCTTTAGTGGAACTCATCTTCAAACTGATCACTGAATGTTGACTGCACGCACACACGCACACATAGACACACACACACACACACACACACACACACACCTGTCTACGACTGAACATTTTAATATGACAAAAACAGCAGGGGGAGGGAGCCAGGGATGAAAGGGTGGATGTGAGAAAAGAAAATAAAGATGCTACACACACACACACACACACACACACACACACACACATAGATCTCATCTTTTTCCTTTCACACAGAGGAAAGGCATGATCTGTGATTTAGCACCAGACAAATAGGATGACCAACTGTTTCACAACTGAACAAAAACGATGTAAAATTAACGCCCTGATTCAGTAAAAAGCAAGCAACAAGTAAGTCCAAATATGAGGGGTGTTCAAGTCAAACCGGGACCTGAGTTAATATTTCTGGTGAATAACGGCGGTAAAAAAAAAAAGCGATTGACATTTACATAGTCACAGTCATAATCACAGTACGGTGATGAGACTCTTAGCCGCGGTAAAACATTTTAAACGGTGCCATTATATTAAAGGAGATCGTACGTCTGTGAATTCCTGTGAACTTTCAGCGAGTGGAACAAATGATCCTTGAAAATCGACGCATCCGTCTGTAAGAACTGTACATACACTGATTCACCAGCACCACTTGCACATTACAGGAGCTCAGCTAGGAGTTATTGCTGCCTGCCCCGTACAGTCCTGACCTCGCTCCAAGCCACATGTTTGGAAAAGCCATTAAAGGAGTTCCTGGGAGGCGGCCCAAACATGAATTGTGAAACATTAGGATAAGTGCATTAGTGTAGCAGGGGATTATACGGAGAAATAAAGGATAAGAGGATTTTTTTTACTCTCATAACTGTGTTCTGTTATTATATTGGCGTAGCTGGATGGCTAGACGTAATAACACTTCATCATTCATATATACGGCTAAGTTTCCCCTGAAAATGTCTTCCTTATACTGTGAAAGATCCTAAATCAGGTTTATGCTCATGTTTATTATGTACTTCGCACTTCGCAGCATAGTTATAAAACATAACTGGTGGACCTATTTTCTCGTGGTGAAAGAAAACGTCTGTTGTTAAATACGTACGACTGGTTTCAGGCAGCTTCTTTGCGTTACTGTTTACTTACCCCGTTTAGAATCTGTTGTTTCAACAGAAGCGATAAAAGCCGATGGTCACGCTTTATCACAAATGTGAAACTTCGATGTAAATATCAACGCTTTGGCACGACGCAACAAGATCAAAGACTTGGCTGTTAGAGGTGAACTGGAGGACGTACAGTAAGTGGAGCTCGACAGCGAAGAGTATACTCTGTGGTCGGAACAAAGGCAGGAATCAGAAACAGAACCTGGTGCAGGCAAAGGTCAGGCGATCGACCACCAACATCAACTAATCAGGAGAACAGCAGACACGAGACAAGTGCTTTATTTACCTCCTCTAACCTGTGACCAGTGTTAAGTATAGTCAATGGAGATTTAACTACATAATCCCAGCAGGAATTCTATGCTGGCAAAAAATGTCATGGCGTTTTTACTGATGCAACCTTTTGGACGTTGGAACGCCGGTGGTTCTAGTTTGATTTTGAAAGTATGAAATACTTTGATTAAAGGGCAACCATTGCAGCAACACGACCCTGGGATAACATTGAACGAATAACCCTAACACAAGGTTGAACATTTACTCGGATTTATGCCAAAGTCCAGGGCAGGACTTGAACCCAGGTCACTGCTGCGAGAGCGCTGAGTGGTCCAACCAGGGACCCTGCTGCTGAGGGTAGTGAAAGTACAAATGTTGCTCTGTGAAATAATAAAGCTTCATAAAATGTAAGCAGTTATTTTGCACAATCAAAAGTCCTGGTTTGACATGAACGCCCCAACTATACAACTATATGAAAACAACATCATACAATGTTAATGTTTCTACTGGTTGGTTTCACTGTTGCCTTGCACCTCCAGGGTCCGGGTTCAATTCCCGGCTCAGGGACTGTGTGCAAGTTTGAAGGTTCTCCCAGTGGTAGGGTTTCCTTAGGGTACTCCAGTTTCCTTCTACAGTCCAAAGACATGCAGTTCAGGCAAATTGGCGGTAGTGTGTGAATGTTGACCGGAGGACCTACCTGTACCATGGTTGTCAAAATAAACATAAATACAACGGTAATCACCACTGGCCTAAACAGTCCCTAGTTGGACTACGGAGGTTCCTATATATTGATGATGATGATGACAGTGTAGAATTTTATATGACCTCATGTGCTGAACTCATCATGTGCCAATAGCGCCACCACTTGTACTTCCTGCTTTTGGTTTATATTGTATGTCTCGCTTGATCCGATCTGCACTCAATAAATAAATAATTGCATTTAAAAAAAATGTCACATGGCCACTGCGGTGATCGAAATGATCAAAATGAATATTAAGGCAGCTTTTAAAAAAATAATAAAGACAGGTGTTTAATGGATGAGCTTCTCTGGATAAAACTGCCATGCACGATGGTGCTTTAAAACCCGGGAGAGCAATTCTGTCTGACAGCCGTCACGGAACACAGCAACAGCTAATCATTTTCAAACCATTTGTTAATGCGCAACCGTTCATTAATTCACCTGTTTAGTCACGTTTGATCAAAAGTGAAGTGCATTCTGGGGAGTCGTAACCATTCTCCTCATGTTTTCCGCTTTTTGTTGCAGTGCTAGCTGACAGCAGTTCATATTTACTTTTACTTGCTGCAATTGCACAAGAATTTCCATTTTACTATATTACTATGGTGCTATGCTAGCTTGCGGCTTCCTCTGATAATCCCACAAAAAGCAGCCTACAAACAATCTAAGCAAAGCAGAACTAGCATTAAGCTTAAACTAGCATTGTTGCAGTAAAACAGACTCGAACTCAGGAACACCAGGAGCAGACAAGCCGGCTCACAGTAAACAGATTTGGCTTTCAATCATCTGTATAACTAACAGGGTGACCTGAAAACTATCGTTACATTAGGAACAGAGGAAGGCACAAGCTAGCACAAGAGCTAACAGTTATCCATGTAACTAGTGATGAACCAATGACTAAGCTAGAGAAATAGTGTAGCAGTCACGCTAATCCTGCAAACATGTCGTATTAAACAAGCTAATATATAACTAAATATTATAGCAGATATATTAACTCAAAACGGCTATTAGAAGAAAAAAACAAGAAAATTATTTAAATCAGGATTATAATAAACAGTAATAACCAAAAAACTAGCATTAAACAATGTAACCAATAATCTAGCATACCGCTACAAGAACCCAGTCTAAGAATACAATAGCATTAAATAATATAACCCATAAACAAGTGTTAAAGTAAAACATTTATGCAATAAACTAGCAATATAGCAAACAGTTTAACCATAAACTAGCAATAAATAATATAACCCCATTAACTAGCGGTGTAGTAAAATGTTGAAACAGTAAACTAGCGTTATAGTAAACAGTTTAACCATAAACTAGCATTACATGATCTGACCCATAAACTAGCGTTATAATAAAACATTTTAAGCAGTAAACTAGCATTATAGTAAACAGTGCAGCTAATGAACTAGCTCTGATAATAAGCATTCTAACCAACAAACTAGCATAACATCAACTAATCTAACCATTTAACAAACATCACAGTAAACAACCTGACCAACAAACTAGCTCTATAGTAAACAATTCAACCAACAGACTAATATTATAGTCAACAGTTTAACTGATGAAGTAGGATAAAAGTAAATAGGGTAAACAATTAACTAGCAAAAATAAATAAATAAATCATTCAGCCAACAAACTAGAACATCAGTAAATGTTATGACCAATGACCTGTTGTAATAGAAAGTAAACTAACCAATAAACTATAATGACAATGCAAAAACATAAAAATAAACCATCTGACCAAATTTAATTTAGCATTTTAGTCCAACCAACTAACTGACGTTCAAGCTAACAATTGAACCAGCAACCTTTGTTTTAGTTAATTGTTGCCATGTTTGATATTTTTTGGCAAATACGTTATATGTATTTGTATGTATTTTTATTCATTTTTAACTCTTTTTTTTGTTTGTTATCTTGCGAAACTGTTTCTGCTCTCAGTGAGACAACAAAAGTAATAGAATGGAATCCTTTTTAAAAATAATTCACGTAATGTTAACAGTAAATTGTGTTCACATACGTTATAATAATATCATCAAATACACAGTTTCTTCCTTAATGACAATCTGACTTAGAAATACTAACTCATCCGGCGAGTTATCAAGCTGCGCCTTCACGTATTCGTCACGCGACGCGTACCTGATCTCGGGTCAAACTAGACAGATATTGCAGACATGCACTGAGACCTGACTTGACCTAAATAAAAGGAAACAAATTGAGAGTGGAGTGTTTAGTGTGTCTGTGTGTGTGTGTTTGTGTGTGTTTGTGTATATATATATATATATATATATATATATATATATCTTCCCCGCTATGTGATGGAGCTGATGGAGGCCTGCTGTGAGTGACGGAGCCGAACGCTCACAGTGAAAGCGAGGAAGGAGAGCGAGACGATTCGTGGAAATAGCACGAGAGAGATGGGAAGCGTAACGGGGCAGGAGGAGGGACACAGCGGGGAACGAGTCTCACTGATCAGACGCTGAGCAACAGAGAGGGGAAAGAAAAATCGCTCGGAAAGAAATGAGGGATGGAGGACAGAGAGAAGATGACGGCGGAGACGGAAGTGAATGGGGGGATTGATGGAAAAACAAGACTATGAAATGGCTATTTAATTCATTTTCTATCTGACAAATTTTTTTCTAATGTTTTCTTTTTTGCTGTAACTTTTTACCCCCCATACAATATAACTTTTTTTGCATTACAAAACAAAATCCGCACATCACTTCCT
>JAQMYL010000015.1:2853673-2865521 GCA_030014365.1 Clarias pachynema | reverse complement strand
CACACACATATAGAGTTTAAACAGTAGCCGTGTTACGTCCATGTTTCATGTTATGTTTAATCGCACATCTATTATAATTATAATTTATACATATTTTCTTACATTTTATAAATAAAGTATGTGTGTGTTATGCTTTGTGATTGATATGAATTGAATATTAGGTAAAATTAACTTTTTTTTTTTTAGACATTGAAATGTTGAACTGAATTGAAATGATTTTTTTTGTCTTTTTTTCCCATTATTATATTGGCCAGAGCTTAAACATGCAAATCAGATCCAATCAGTGTGACCTGATGTACTGTAAGATGAGCGCGTCCCCATGGCTTGTTGTTCAGCTCTTCCGTACTGTGCAAAAGTATTGAACCCTCCCCTTTTTTTTCCCTTCATATTGCGCTTCCAAAGCACCAGATGTCATTGTATTTTAAACGTAGTCTTGAGGAGTTCTCCAGGCTTCCTGGTGGACTTTGTTGGCTCTCATTTTTGGCTAGATTTTGCCGCTCGTTTTCAGCCCAGTTCCTGTACCAGAGGAGTTTCAGTGAGAAACAGGTGCAGATGATGACAGATGATCAGGCTGGTGATTAGTTTACTGCTGATGCTGAATGGTTGGAACAGATGAGAGGGGAAACGAGGTCGCTGCTGAGAAACCTCATTTCATTATATTGAAAAAATTGTTTTACCTGACGCGGTAAAGCATTTATTCCTATTTCATTAATGAAATGTACATAATTGAACTTTATTTACAAATGTGTTAACTTATGTTTAAGAAATAGTTAAATATGGGACAATTCACATTTGACATTTTGAAACTTTCCTCTCAAACCCAAAGTTTTAAAGTTCGGTAGTGTCCACCTTTTCTCTGCTAATGCTAAAATCACCTCAAATGAAGAGTAAACACTTAGGCTGTTTGATTTTTTTTCTTCATTTATTTCATCCAAACAACTTCCCATCTCAGTGAGAATGGAGAATGAGATTGTCCATTAACTAATGCTGTACAGATAATGAGGAAAAAGGTCAGTGCAAAGTCACTCGACAAGCTCATAATGCCACTTAACCATTTAATTGAATTGATCAATAAAACAAAGACAAAAATAAATAAAGAGCTACATGGTTTTTAGGAGGATTCGAGGAAAAACAGCTATAATTTTGGGGATGTTAAGAGGCTGTAAGTGGGCTGCCGGCCATTAGCACACTGCTATAAGTGAGCTTTGACTCTCGACGCCCACTCATCTATCACCGTCTCCCTTAATGATTCTCCTTCACCAGCAGCGCTAAAAATTCTACGTAACAATCTCCCCAATGATCCACCTTCACTATCCAGCCAAGCGTTCCTATCTCATCAACCCTAAAGACGGCCCCTGATGATCTTTCCTCACAGTCCTTTGTAACATCCCTTACTGATGATCTTCCTTCACCATCCATGCAATGATCCTCCATCACCGCCTACCCGAAAGAGCCTCCTCAACAATTGAGCCTGATGATATTTCTTCACCACCAACCTTAATGATTTTCCTTCATGATCTTTACTGATGGCCTCACCATCACTCTTTTATGTCCCTCTTTATTCAAGTGTCCATACTCAGGTTTTGTTATCGAATGCTGCATGCGCCATATCTTTCTGGTCAGCATATCTTTGGTGTTGTGGAGAATAAAGAGTCTTTTTGTCCATCTTGCAGGTCAAGACTTGCTGAAATGTTACAATTGTAAACGTAAAAATTATTAGGATCTCCACCATCCATCCTCATAATACCATATTAACACAAACCTGAACAAACATACAGTACCTAGCAAGCTACACTTATGTATCATATTTCTCCTTAGTTCCCTCTTATCTCACTGCCTAAATGAACCTCCTTTACTATATAACGTAAAGATTCTTCCAAACATTCTCCATCATCAACCAAAGGTTCCTCCCTACCTGCCAAAACAATCTACCCTAAACACTTATCCTTGCCACCAAAACATCCCTCTTTTACCATCACCCCTAAAGATCTTCTCTATCCAAACTAATGATCCTTGGTCACCAACTACCCCAAAGGCTGCAGCTCCTCACTTCAATAATCCTCTTTGACGTCCTACTCAAAATGTCTTCCCCACTAAATAAAATGATCCCGCATCTACTTTTATCAGTAGGATCCTTCAACAATACTTAAATTACTCTTCTTCATTGTACACCCAAATCCAAATAGTCATCCTACGTAAGTAACCATGTACTCTACCTGAAGGTTTTCCCTCAGCATCCCAACAATCCTCATACAAATTCCAAATGAACGATTCTTCCTCACTTTCTACCAGAAAGACCCCCACATACTACCCAAATTATCCTAACTCACTGTACACCATAAAGACCCATCCTTACATCCAAATTGTCTTCACCATGGACGGTTCTCCTTCACCACCCAAACAATCCTTCAATTTAAACAAAATCTCACAATCTTTTGATGATCATTCTCCACCCACCTTTATAATGCTCCTTAATTAATGATCTTCCCTCACTGTTCACCCTAATGATCTTCCTTTTCCATCTAATCTAAAGAATCTCCCTGCCTAATGATCCTCAGTGACAGTCCACCCTAACGATCCTCCAGTACCATCAACGTTAAACATCTTCCAGTGGATTCCTCCCTTTTGTTATTCCTTTACCCTTCACCCTAACGATGTGCATTGAAAATCAACCCCAAAGATCCCACCTTACATTTCTCTCTGATGGTCTTCTACACAATCCCATCATGATGATTTCTTCTTCATCATCTACCCTAAACCACCACCCATTATTTCTCACCATATACCTTAAACATTCTGCTTTACCATTATCCTTCATAAAAATCCCCCCTGCTTCCCTTGGCTATGATTCTCTATGACACAATCCACTTTAATAATCCTCTTTTACACCCTAACCTTAAGATCCTCCCTCCCCTTATCTTCCTTCACCAACCACCCCCGTGACGCTCCTTTATTATTAACCCTAAAGGTCACCATTACAATCCTCCATACGGTTATTTTCTTACTTTATTTCCTCCTTTTTGACTCTTAAGATCCTCCCGAAAAATTTATCGCTTACGATTCCTACCGTACAATCCAATGCTAATGATTCTCCTTTATCATCCATTCTAAAGACTGTCAGGTATAATCCTCCATAATGATCTCCCTATACCACCCTCCCCAACAATGTTCACTCTTCTCTCACCTCCTCTCCTAAACCCACTTTCAGATCTTTCCTACTTAAGAATTCTACCTTATAATCGCTCTTAGGCATCCTCATTTTACCGTCCTCTCATCAACTTCCCTCATTATCCTCCACTGACAGATTCTTTCCAAATACTGCTTACTTAGGACCTTTCCCTTCCGAACAGCCTTCCCTTCATCGCACTCCCCCAATCTTCAACTCATCCCCAATAGTCCTCCCTAACTGTACTCCATTTTCAACTCAGTATCCTCCATGGACCACCTTTCCAAGAATTCAACAACAGCCTCAGGTTTTTTCGCTCACTATGCTAACATATGGTGCTCCCTAAAGATACTCCCTAACAGTCATTCTCTTCCTATCCTGCCTCCTCATCCTTTCTTACAATCCTGCCCGACAGTACTCCCTCGTTCTTCCTGACAATTCTCTCCCTCCCTTGCACAACCCTCTCTCCTTGTCCCTCCCATGCTTAAACTGAAACAAATCTGTTTAAAGAACTCAATTTTAAGGTTGTAATTTTTAAGTACTCCTTTGATGAAAAGGCACTATTAGTAAAACACTTGTATGACTTCATGAGCATGGGCGTCAATGTGATGTGTGCTATAGTCTTTAACGCTTTGAGCCAATACAAGCAATATTTTAGACTTATATACACACGCATATGAAATGTGGAATAATTTCAAGAATTTGAAAACTGTTGAAGTGAAAACAGTTCTCGGGAAGGGACTCAGACTTTTCGACTTGCCTGCACTCAATCACTGAACTGTGGATACGTTTACCAGATGCTCAGCAAGTACAAAGAAATCCCGTCAATCTGTTGTGATTCCTTCCATCTGATGGGGCACAAAATTGCTAAAACCCAGCTTTGTCAAACAGCTGTTCTGGTCTCTAAAAGCCCTCCCCCACACCCCCGCACCCCGACTGTCTCCTGCTAGTTTCCCAGAGTGGACTTATGTGTTCTTTTCTTCTTCTTTTTTTTTTTACAATCCCACCACAATGATGAATCAACTGGCATGAGCATCATCCAACATGATTATCTGATTAGCTTCTCCTTTGCTTCCATTATTACACCATGCCGACGTACACTTATTTTTCTCTCTCGACCCGTACAGCTTGCCTTTTGGTTTAAAACTCAGGTCAATTTTAATCTTTCTTCAAGACTGCTGAATAGTTTTTTTAGCAAATGATTAGAGGCTCTTGAGACAGAATGTGTGCAGAGGAGGTCAGAGATACAGTATATTCTGGTGCCCTGCTGTGTAAAGATTTAAAAAACAAAACCTTCAACTCATATTTGAGTAGTAGGCAGTGAAGCGAGGATGCATTCCCTTGTTCTATCGCCAGTCAGAAGATTAACGGCTAGTGTTTGAACTAACTGAACATGGAATATATACAGTACTGTGCAAAAGCCCTGAGCCACATATTTCGCTTCCAAAGAGTCCGACTCAGTTGTATTCTTTAACATAGTCTTGAGGAATAGTTCTCCAGCCTTCCTGAAGGACTTTTTTGTCTTTCATTTTCAGTCCAGTCCCTGTACCTGAGCAGCTTCAGAGGAATGTTTTTTGTTGTTTTGTTTATTTGCTTGTTAAGGCACTCAGTGGCCCACTGTATGAATCATTCAAGCATAAAAAAACATCTGTCTTAAGGCATGAACCAGTGAGAAACAGATGCAGATGATGACAGATGATCAGGCCAGTGAGTAGTATACTTGTTATGCTGATTGCTGAGTTTTTTGGACAGATGAGAGGGGAAATGAGGTTGCTGCTGAGGTTGTTACACAAACAACCGGTTTTAAAATTGTATCTTTAGGCACTTTGCAGTCTGTTGAAAAAAAAAAAAACGTTTGTTCCTATTTCTTTAATATACATATTTCGTTTAATTGTATATAAAGAAGTGAAAGATGGCTCAAGGGTTTTGCACAATGTATACAGTATGTACAGTATATGTATATAGTAGGTCACCATCATACAAACTCAGGGGCCACATGTTTGTATATATGTACTGTATATATGTCAGTTTCATAATGATGATGTCATGTAAAATTAATTAGAGTAATTAATACGAAAAACATTTTGTTTAGCATGAATATCTGTGAACTTTCGGATCTTTGAATTTTGTGGGAATCAATCTTAGGCGGTAAAATTGCTTGTCAAGTTGAAGGTCATTTACTTAAATCCAGACAATGGTTTGCCTTGTTTCCTGCCTTTTGTTGTCATATGTAATTAGCACGTGCTAAACGTGCGTTTATAGTTGAAATGTCATACTGTTATTGTGCATATGAAGATATCCTGACATGTACTGTAATAGTGCAGCGCAAATAGATATATACAACATACATAACTTCAGTAAACAACAACATGTGCTCTGGTGTGTACAGTATGTGCACTTTACAATATATACTCGTGTGTGCTGTTGTCGAACAGATACGTGTTGCACTGCAGTCCTTGAGAACATTTAATTATGATATAAAAAAAAAAATAAAGAAAGTTTCGCGAGGAAAACAAACAAACACAACATTCCTTTTTAAAACACACTTAAAGAAAGTTCGCCAAGACAAGAAGGATTTCCTAAGCATTAAATGATAAAAATCCAAGCTGTTTAACCAAAACTGGTCACTTTTATACAGAAATTATACAGCTGTTACTTGCACAGTAACTACAATGTAAAAAAAAATTAAAATAAAAATCTTCTAAATTCCTTTCTGTCTGTTTAAGCCCCCCCCCACACACACCCAAAAAAAGATTTTAAAATAGTATATTTACACCACACACATGCTCAGCATTTACAGTAGTCTGCTGAATAACTGACTGCGCCCACACACACACACACACACACACACACGAGCCTGTAGCTCACCCAGCCTCATACACACACACACACACAAGTTTGTTCCTACCTGCTCCGGATAACAGCAAGGTGTCTAAAAACAAGACAAGAGAAAAGAGTTAAAAGTTAGAGTAAAGAAAAACAAAAGATAAAGGACGCTGACAATAATGCTGATTCTTCATCAGATTAATACAGATTCAAAAGTAATAGGAATTATTAAAATATAAAGCAGTTATCATATATTTAAAATTTGCCTTAAGGAAGCTCAAGCATTTGGTGCAATGGGGAAAAGTTACTCCCATCCAACTGGAAGACACGTGAGCCGCCTCGCATTTCTCATTTTAAGAGTAGGTGATTTAATAAACCTTACAAATACAGTGTTAATGCCAAAGTTGCTTTCCTGTAAGTTTAAATTCTTATTCAAAGTCTGAATGGTGCACACAGACACCTCTCTCTGTTTAGGGGATTTGGTTCATTTAAACTGTGTAGTACCGGCTGGTACCGCGGTTCCCAACGTGGGTGTTTGTTCTGTGACTGTGAGGTTGTCAGAATTACATCTGCACAAGTCCATAGTTAAATACTTACAGTATAATTCTGTATAAGTCTGTATAGATAACATGATTAATGCGTAGATTAGTTTATTCTTTTGCTTCGTCTATAAGTCCTGAACTGGGTGGGGTTTTTAGTTTTGACCAGTGGCTCAGATTTTCTTAGATATAAAGGGAAAAAAAGGTTGGGAACCACTGGGACCATAAATCGTTCACACATCACAGTTTTAGGAGACAAACAGAGATATTACGAGCTGAACATTTACATTTACATTACTGCATGAACTACTGTATATCCTTCATCAGGAGAGAAACAGCAGCTACTTATTACAAAAATAGAATCGTTTTATTAAAGATATATTGATTATGATGCCCGTCATAAAGATCTAATGCATAACACTTTTAAAGAATATTATTAAAGAATTCTATATAATCGAAATAAGTTCTTTTATTAAGTATAAAACCCATGCTGTATATTGTATAAAAGTTTTGCATGTACTGTACATGCAAATAAATGCTGTTTAACAAGGATGCCTTGTTAAAAAAAACTATTAAACTTTATGAAACTAATTATATTTGGTTTGACGATGCGTTTTAGTCTAAGGTACAATTCATGCAACTGTATAGGGAAGTTTTACTGAGCATCCTGCAGAACCACACACGGTTCTCTTGAGGAGTTCGACTGTTGCACCTGCTTTTTTTTTTTTTTTGCATGCAAAAAACCCGACAGTTTACATTTTGTTTTGTCTAAAAAGTGGTCGCTTATGTACGAAATATGCTGCTTTCTTTTCTGGGATATAATTGCTGAGTTATTTGCACAATTAACAGTATTCACACTGTTTCCACACATAAAAATGCACATCAAGGCCGCACTGCAATTAACTTAATTTCTTGTATTAGTTATATGCTTAATTGATATGCCTTTAATATATCTTGTAGTTTTTTTTTTGTTGTTGTTGTTGTTGTTCTAAGCATTGCATTAGCAATGTCTAGTCAGGTCTCACTGTGTATACAAACTATGTATGTAAAATATACAGTGTGGATTCACATCTTAAACCTGTCTTTGTGTTACTGTCTCTACTGCTTGAATTTTCTTTGGAATCAATAAAGTATGCATTAAATATGTAATTTTCTGGGACTGTGGGAGGAAACTGGAGTACCTGCAAAAATACCAACATAGAAACTCCAGAACCCGAGGTGGGAATCGAACCCATAACCTGTAGGTGCTACAGTAGGCGACAGTTCTAACCACTAGTGCTGCTGTGGTGGAACACTGATGTTTGGAAATAAGAAACGTTTTTGTACTGACTTAATAATAAAGTCGTATAAAAAAGAAATCTCTAACAAAGTTCGTACTAAAAACACACTACTGTAAGTCTCAGACTAACACTTTTTTTAAATTAATAAATAGGTCACTTTTGAGACATCAAGTCAACACTGCTTAATATATTTAGTAACAGATCAACGATTTTAAAACAGTCTGTATTTAATGTGTCACTTGCTTATAAATAATTTACTTTTTGACCTTAGAATCCCACTTTTTTTTTTTTTTTTTTAAAGTGACACCTAATTTGCTTAACAGCGGCGACTGAACCCAACAAGGCATGACAACCTAACTTCACACTTCAGCACGTGTCAGGAAGCGTGAGGTGGAACGTGAAGCGTGTTGAAATCCTAAGAGTTATTTAAGATTAAATGAAACGACAGGAGATGTGACTCGGAGGTAAAAAAAAACTCCCCTCGTCGTATTAATCTGTTTCTAAATGGTAATTCTTAATGGCAAGGTGAAAACAGCGCTGACACCAGCCAAAAAAACTTTGCACAAACAAGGAGTGACGGAGCTGAATAAAGTGTGTGAGGGAGAAAAACAGGCGCGAGTGAGTGAGAGAGAGAGAGAGAGAGAGAGAGAGAGAGCAAATACAGTAAATCTGGATTATTGTTGCTGTAAACCCTTTTTACAAGGACACTGTTTGTATACTCCCCCTGGCTTCATCCTTATTTAATAACTCATCCTGATAGGAGAAAATCATATATTACACGCCCGTCTCCTCGTTGCTTGGACATCCTCAAGCGATTTTTACGCTGGCTCAAAGCCTAAAACAAGAAGTCACGAAGGAGCGGGAGAAAACGAGAAAGAGAGAAAGAGAGAGAGAGAGAGAAAGGGAAATAGATTGAACGCTAGCGTTTCGGTGCCAGATCACGTCTTAAACCTGCCCAGATTTCCCACAGCGTCTCCGTAACTGAGATTCACCAAAATAGACACGGCGCTTCAGTTAAATTATGGAGATGATACTCAGAAGAGATGATTTTGTAACGGATTAAATGTTAGCGCATGCCGGATGACCTCATGACCCTCGCGGCATGTGCTGCTTGGTCTCTGTATGTGTGTGTGTGTGTGTGTGCGCGTGTGTATCGCACTCCCATCAGGCTTCAGATCCACAACACTAAAGACCTGAATACACCCACGCTGACATGCATCGCATCCAGTAAGAGAAAGAGATTTCTCTTTGTGCGCATGCATGTGTATGTGAGCGCGTGTATATAAATGCGTGCGGATGTGGACTGTATACAGTATATCAAGGCTAGATATGACGAACCACGCAAATAACGGGTGGCGGTTTGACATTGACAAGCCTGATCACGTCTGTTTAGGCTCTCATACTGGCTGCTCTGTCCTTTAGTGATGAATTGCTGGAAAAATTGTAGAAATCATCAAAAGGTTGTCTCGGTAGAATAGAAACAACATATTAAGAACAACAGATTTGATAGAACAGATTAAAACTATAGGATACAACTCGATGTGCTCGAGTAATAAAAGCGATTGACATTCGCAGAAGACTTTGAGCTCAGTACGGTGATGAGACTGTGCAGCGTTTTTTTTATTTTTTATGACGACGTACGTACGTGGATGATGTGAACATTCAGCGAGTTGAACGCCTGACCTTGAAAATGTATGAAAGTCCTAGAAAATCGAAAACTTGTCTGTGAGAACTGTGCACACATTTGATCCATTAAAGGAGTTCCTGGGAGGCCAGCGTTTCCAATTATTGCGTCCTGAGAAAACTTTCTACCTTGATGGTGTCCAAGCACTAGTGAAACACTCGGATGAGTGCATTAGTGTATCAGGGGATTATATAGAGAAATAAAGGGAGTTTTTTACTCTCATAACTGTGTTCTGTTATTCTGCACAATCAAAAGTCCCGGTTTGACTTGAACGCCCATCGTAGAAACAATAGAGCAGAACAATTAACAAATGAAAAAAGTCAAACAAAGAGAAAAGAAAGTGAATAGTACCGGATAACATGGACTAGAGCTTGTCGAGTATTAAACAACTAGGACAAATAGATTAGAAGAAACAATGTAGCTAAAAGGAAAGAATAGAAAGGATAGAACAAAAGAGTAAAAGAAACAATGTAGCAATTATTTGTACTATTGATCATATATGTGGTTGCTGAACCCTATCCATGGGGACTTACAGTACAAGGCAATGGAGTGACAACCAATCAAAGGGCACAAGCACACACACACACACACACACACACACACACACACACACTACAGGGAATTTGGAAACACCAAACTGTCTTTTGGCGATGAGAGGAAACCAGTTTACCCTGAGGAAGCCCACTGAGCAAGAAGCAAAGGGGAGATTTTTTTTTTTTTTTAGAACAAAAATATGAAATAGAATAGGACTAGAATAGTTCGAATAAAGAATGAAATAGAATAAAGTCGAATAAAGTGGAGAACATAAACAAAATCGAAAGGAATAGAATAATGAATAGAGTGGTGTGTGGTGTTTGGCTGCAGTGGAACTAAGCAACATAATATCTTTTCTTTATTCTCTAAGAGGAGACAAAACAGAGTTACAGAGTTACATTACCTCTCTCTCTCTCCCTCTCTCACTCTCTCTCTCACTCTCACGTGCGCTCACACACACTGTACTGATATGGTGATACACTGATGCACTGTTTACTGTAGAAGCTTCTTAAATGAACTTTATTGATTAGAATAGATAGATATACTGCACGGCATACAGTTAATTAAACACCAACTGAAGAGTAACTAATATCATAAAGTAACTTAATATACAGTAGCTGTGTGCATGGAGGAGAGAGAGAGAGAGAGAGAGAGAGAGAGAGAGAGAGAGGGAGAGAGGGGGGGGGGCATAGAAAGACAAAAAAGCATAACAGAGACACAGAGAGATAGACAGAGTAAGAAATAAAGACAATGTCATTTCGGGACAGAGAGGGAGAGGGAGCGCGAGGGAGACAAAACAGAAAAAGGAAAAAAAATAAAGAAAAAGACAGAGAGAGAGAGAGAGAGAGAGAGAGAGAGAGATCTGTAATGCTACTGTAGATACTTGATCAGCGTCATTTGAATGTGAATGTGGTGTGTGTGTGTGTGTGTGTGTGTGTGTGTCCAGGCGGCCATGCTGTAATCAGAACGACAGAGCTAGCGACTTGCACATAGCCAGATGTGTCCTGGCAAGAACACAACAGCAGGGGGTCTGATCTCACTTACTCTCTCACACACACGCACACACACACACAAACCGTTCCAATGTTCCAGCGTGTCATTATTCTTCAAACCTCTGCACCGAAGAAATAAGTAAATGTGTGTGTGTGTGTGTGTGTGTGTGTGTGTGTGTGTGTGTGTATGTGTGTGTGAGATGCAATGACTGACAGCAAGACAGAGAGAGATAAAGAGAGAAAGACAGTAGGAAAGTGAGAAAGTAGCAACCGAGAGTGAGTGTATGTATTCATTTTATTGTATTAATCTACAGTAACAGGTTATCACTTATGTTATAGCACCTACTGTATAAATAACGCTTCCCTCACCAACCTTGATTTTTGTTTCTCATTCTCATCAAATGAGCACACACTCTCTCTTATGCTCTGTAACACTACAGGCCATTTGGTAATGTCAGTTAGCTTCAACTGCATGTTCTATGGACTGTGGGTGGAGGAAACCCACCAAGTTTACAGACATGAAGGCAGGATTTAAACCCTCAATCCTGGAGGTACAAGCTCACAGTGCTAACCAATATGCCAGTGGTTGTCAACCTTATTAGTGGAGGATGATTGCCCTGTATATTTTAGTTTTCTCTTCTCTATCACACCCACGCAAATTAAGAAAAGGCTTTTAATTAGTTGATTGAATAGAAGAAGAATATTCAATATTATTTGTCACATGTACTTTTTACAGCACAGCGAAATTTCTTTTTCGCATATCCCAATTAGGAAACTGGGGTCAGAGCGCAGGGTCAGCCAGCTTACAGCGCCCCTGGAGCAGATAG
>JAQMYL010000015.1:2829990-2842779 GCA_030014365.1 Clarias pachynema | reverse complement strand
ACTAAAGTTATTACCCGCCACAGGCGAATTTTACCCGCATTTGGCGGGTGGGCGGGTGCCAATGTCAAGCCCTGATATATATATATATATATATATATCAATCTGAATTTGCATGAATTTGGAATTTTCCTATCTCAATTATTTTAGTTCAAATAATATAGTTTGAAGTCCATGTCACTTAAACAATTACTGTAATTACTGACCATTTTGCGTCTAAGTTGATTCTACTTAAATGATTAATTTTTTTTTCTCTAGTATCAATCACTCACCTTAAATGGTTTAAGCGGTATGGATACAATCAACTTATCCATGTTTACAGTCTACATTATTCTGCAAAACCAATAAATTTTTTTTATTATCCTGTTTTTATTCAGTTCATCAAAATACTTAGCCGCTTTCATCTCTGAAGCAAAGCGTCGCAGACCAGATGCACGTGAGTCACCACGGCATACAAACATGGAGAACTACAGCTCCCAAATGAGATCAGCAGCACACACACACACACACACACACACCTGTGGGCAATTCCACATGCAGTATAAATAGAACTCCAAAAAAAAAAAAAGACCCACATTGAGTGTGAATATGCGCCCTTATGATTTATCCAGATGTTCATTAAGCCTCTTGTCTTTGACCTGTGATTGTAATGTCCAATCACTCCCTTGTCTAGTTTAAGTTGTTTGCTAATCACTTGTGACACCAATATTGATGTATCCGTGATTGTTCTGTTCGTTGCGAAAGTATCAATTAAACATCTTTTATTTACACGTGACATGCACACGGAGGAGACAGACGGCACTGATGACATCACGTCTAAAAAGCGATCTACAGTACTTCTGTGCTCAGGTACGATTGGTTTCTGGATCTGATTCGTTCCGTGCCCGAGTATAAGTATGCTGTTCTTACTGATCAATATTAATCAGACTTTGAGGTCAAGTGGAGTCAATGATCTCGGGGCTCTAATGTAAAAACGCCCTAAGAATACCCTTGCGCTATCCAAAAAATAAATAAAAATCACCTCAAGTAAACAGAAGAAAGGTCCTATTTTATTTGTTTTTTTCTGAAAATTGTTCCATGTTCAACCTTTCAGCTAGGCAGACCGAGAGAGAGAGAGAGAGAGAGAGAGAGTCTTTTATTGAAGAGCATACCCTAAAAGATACGAGTACTACCTCCTAATGACTGCTTTTATTTCCGAGACCCGTGTTTAGGCCTAAAGAGAAACAAGCAAAAGAAATACAGCGCCTCATTTCCAGAGAGTGATGTTTTAAATCAGGTTTATGTTCCCTCACTTTGTTCCCCGACACTTATGAAAAAAAAAAAAGCGCAATGCTTCATGAAAGCAGAAGCGAGCCAGCACAGTGTGTCCTCTAACCGGAGGGAAGGGAAAAGCGGCGAGCAGAAAGTGTCGGGATTGCGTTTTAATTAGATTCAGCATTACGCTAGCGGTCCGGGAAAAGTGTAGCTCGCACTCATTAGGTGCTAATGAGTTGTCTATTAATGAAAACGGAAAACATTTATTGTGCGACGCTGCGGGTTTTCGTCTGGATTAATTATTACCGCTAATGCGCCAGAATGGAAAGGGAATGGAAGGTAGCGTCAGCGTTAGCGCGGAGTGAAATCACCAGGCAACAGTTGTCAAGAGTGAGAAGATACGCGGAGAGGAAATCGCACAATCATTGCACTCATGTGGGCCATGTGGAGAAAAAAAACACACCACACATACTAATGTGTTCCCGCTAATACACACATGTTCTAAAGCACACAAAGTTGATAATTGGTGTGTGTAAGTAAGGCTACTGAAAGGTAATTAAAAAAAAAACAATTCATGTCGCAATCAAAACTACTTTTTACATCTCATCTGCCTTTAGACGAGGGCCGTTCGAGTCCAACTGGGACTTTTGAGTGTTATGTGAGATTAAAAACTCCCTTTATTTTGCTGTTCGTAATAATTGCCTTGTGTTTCACTAGTGCTTGAAAGTTTTCTCAGTAAGTTCACCTCTAAAACGCTGGCCTCCCAGGAACTCCTTTTTCCTTGTCAATAACTTTTACACCTTGATTCGCCAAACATGTCATCGCAAACCCCATATGATTCTGTAACTAAAAGCCTTTTAATTACCGTTATTTGTACTTTAATAAATGAGCTTGAAATAAAAAGAAAAAAAAACTCATCATATATGATGTTATCCAAATCATTCATCTTGTGTTAATTGTTCATAATTTGCATTCATATAATACTAATTGATGTCTGTTTACTCAGAAGAGGCTAAAGAGGCTATCCCGCTGTGCTTGTTAAACCCCCCCTCCCCCGCCCGCCTTTTTTTCCCTCCAGTGATTATGCTAAGCTAAGCTACACAACATAAAAGCAGAATCCAACATTACACACGGTAGTCAAGACAAATAAACAGCAAATTACCTAACAGGGGCGTAATGGGTTCTACCTGGAACCTTCTGTAATAAAATAAGGGGGGGGAAAGCGCACAGGACCATGGAGGCACAACGGAAGCGTGTTGCGCGGCTCTAATGCGCTCGCTACATCATCATTTCTTCGAACATTTTATTTCCATCCCACACATGTGACCTTCCACAACATCCAATTTCCACCCGGCGTCCTCATCAGCATTAATGAAACCTTTCCCCTCATCTCATCCGTTCTCTTCATCCCTCGCTTTCCTCCTCCACTCATGCGTATGGTGAGTGTTTGTGTGTGACCTTTACAGAGCCGAGGAAGGCCTTTTCCAAATACACACGCAGCACTGAGACTTAATAACCACAGAATGTGTGTGGCAAATGCGTGTGAGTGTGTGAGTGTGTGTGTGTGTGTGTGTGTTCAGAGAAAACCAAATGCAGGGTGTTTTTATTTCATCGGTTAGAAAAGACTAACACATCGATGTACACTGGCGAGTGACGAAGTGATGGGGCGCATGCTAGCAATAGCTCAGCAGTTTTAAAATGCTAACGCCGCTAGTTGTATAATATCTCGCTTACCGGTGAATGTGAACAGATGATGGTGTAGGTGCTGAGGACCATGGTTCGTCCGAGACATAAGAGAATGATGTGGGGAACAAAAAGGAGTTGAATACATTTGAAGGTGAGTGTGAAATGTAAGAAGAACATGTAGAAAACAAGTCTCAGCACTGTTACTAGACACCTAGTGGCACGGTGGCTTAGTGGTAATCCTTGCATCTCCAGGGTCCGGGTTCAATTCCCGCCTCGGGGTCTGTGTGCATGGAGCTTGCATGTTCTCACAGTCCAAAGACATGCAGATTAGGCTAACTGGCAAATTGCCCGTGGTTAGTGTCTCAACATCAATGAGTGTGTGAATGATGGACTGGAGGTCCATCATTGTGATGCATCTATCATGTGGCAGTGTTACAGTATGACCTGGGTGTCAGAGGTGGGTAGAGTAGGCAAAAAATGTACTCAAGTAGAAGTAAAAAGTAGTCGTCCAAAATATTACACAAGTAAGAGTAAAAAACACACAGTACATAGTATTTATATATATATATGTGTGTCAACATATTTCCTCAGGTTAGAAGTTGAGTTTTTATATGCTGAAGTGTTTATATGCTGCAGTGTGTCTGTTTTGGCAGATAGAGAAGACACCATAGTATGAAGCTGTTCTTTTGCAAGCGAAACATGCTTCATATATGATGCCTCGGAAGCAATTCCCGCTATGCCGCCAATTTAAGTGTGGTCATGTGACTACATGTGATTATTGTTGCTGCGTCTGATTGGTGAAACAGTCATGCAGTAGATCTACCGGCTGCATGTGTAGAATAAATGGTTAGAAACGTAACGAGTCGAGTGTAGCCGAATGTAGCGGAGTAAGAGTAGCGTTCCTTATTCACAGATCTACTCAAGTAAAAGTAAAAGGTATGGTGCAGTAAAACTACTCATAGAGAAGTTTAGAAGTTACTCAAGTAAATGTAACGGAGTAAATGTAGCTCGTTACTACCCTCCTCTGCTTCAGGTGCTCAGGTCGAGGCTCAGCAACGTTATGTGGCAATAAAACGAAGCCAGCTGACGACCTGAATGTACTGAATCACCAGGTTATCACATCTATGTACTGTAGTTTTTTCTTCCCTGATGGCACGGCCGTATTCCAGGTCTCCAGGAGAGTGTGTAAGAGCGGTTCTGGGAGCACGAGACATCATTTTAACGTATCATCATCAAAGCTAAAGAAGTTTGGCTATTTGTAAGCATCAGTATTGCGATGCCAGAGAGAAACAGACTTGACTGTTGGTTCATCACAGCACTGAAACTGATAAACACATACTATTATTTAACACTACTGCATAGTCCTTACTACATGAGGTCAGCCCTGAGCTCAGACTAATCTTGATCTTGATTTTTTTCAATCAGTAAACCAATAGCCAAAGCAGAGCAAAGCAAAACATGGTATAACAAAATGCTAGTTTGGAACCGGAAAGAAAATCACACCGTTACACAGCGATACTTCACAAAGAGGTCACATGACGGACAGCTCTTGCGTTTATTTTCGTTTCGATCCTGGGATCATGTGAGCCTCGGTAGGTGAAAGATGGTGTTTGAACCTTGTCTCGTTCAAGTGATGTACTTTAGTCTGAGCAGGTCAGACTTTCTGCGATTCTTGTGATTTACAGTAGATTTAAAGGTCCCGTATGTTACTCATTCTTTTTTAAGCTACCAAAAGCCTCAAAGCTCGTTCAAACTGTGTGTTAATGCTCCAGCCGAATTACTGTACCCCTTAGGTCATTTTTTTCTTTTTCTCGTACCTCAAGCTACAGTACTTCTGAGGCATACCCTTCTTATATGAGGTCACATTGGGGAGGGATCAAATTGACTTGTTTAAACACTGGCCAATACAAAAAATGGAAGTATAGGCTAAAAGCAGAACATTTTGTTTGTTTTAGTTTTTTTCTTCACTTTTTTTGTTCGTACACGGACACACATTGGAGACCAATCTGAACACCTAAACATGGCACATAACACGAAAGTTGAATTAACACAAGAGTACCACAGATACCACAGATTGACGGCCATGCAAAGTAATGATACAATATTAAAACCAGAAATCTAGGTCAGGTTTATTATTTTTTTTTCCTTCTGCTTTTGTGCTGCTTTTGTGAGTGGTTATGTCAAACATATCTGAGCTGATGCTCAAAAAAAAAGGCAACCTTCCAAATCCAGCAGCTCTGACTGTAAATTGGTCATAGTACAGGGTTGTCACGGTGACCCACAGCAGCTCAGGAGGACTTTTTTTTTTTTTAACTTAATGATGCCTTATTGCTTATTTTTTTAACAAAATACCAGTAAAAATCCAGTTTCTTTAACAGGAAGAAAGCTAGAGAGGGCGAGAGAGAAGGAAAGACGAAGGGAGTAAATGGAAGCACAAGTTCTTAAAAGCATCTTAGTTCGATCCAGAGCCTTCCTCTTAAATAAAGACAAAGTGGAACCGGAGATAAGGCAGGATTCATTCATCTTGTTCAAACCTCTCAGCTCGGTGTCCTTTTCTCCTCTCTCTCTGTTCGTCATTCACTCTTTCCTTCCCCTTCCTCTGAGCTGTCCTTCTCTTTGTCTTCACTCTTTTGTTCGCCCAGCTTAGATATTCTCAGAGTTTTAACAGACCTTTGCTTCCTTTACAGAATTATGACCATAGTCTCTGTTATTCTTTGTCTTTCAATATGTTATGCGAGGCGAGCTTTTTAACACCATTCCTACAATTAAAATGTACGATTTAACCTTTTTGGATTTGTCAGTCTTTAAGGAATTGTTAGGATAGAAATCTGTTTGAGACCTATAAGATCATGATGATGATGATGGTGGTGATGATGATCTAGACATGCAGCGTGCATAATGTCAAACTGGTGGTCATGTTACTCGGAGCTCCAGGGAATAAAAGCGAATGAAGAACCCTGAGCAGATTTACGGAGCGTGGTGTGCGCTATCGAAGGCGGCTTTATGAAGCAAAAAGCCAAGCTTTAATATAGATGTACGTAGTAGCAGAAGAGGGTGTATAGAGTGAATATAGGAAAAGAAAAACAGGGATTCGGGGTCAATTTTGCTCCTAATAATAATTCAATAAATAAGTCAAAAACCTCAGACAGACTTCAGAGGGAAAGAAGCAGGCAGAGGGACAAGGGTTTGGATTTCCTTGTGCTGGACTGATTAATTCCAGCGAACATCTGGATCCATCATCACAGTGCAGAGTGTGTGTGTGTGTGTGTGTGTGTGTGTGTGTGTGTGTGTGTGTCTGAGAGAGAGAAGGAAAAACTAAATGTTCCTACAATGATAGAAAAATATGGCATATTTGATATAGTAAGAAGAGTCTGGCGAAGTTTGCACTAAATCCCTTTACCCCACACCTAGTCGATCATCCGAGACGTCTTTCCTAATGTAACTAATGAGTCATCAAACAAGTACCTTTCTGTAGAAACGCTGATACTGTATTTGATCATAAATAATGCTCATTTTTGTAATAATGCTCATACTTGTTCTAGTGGTCAGACTAAAACATGCCATCCATGTCAGATTATGCATTACAATAAAGATCGATCCTCCAACCGTAGAAAATGACGTCTTCACCTAATTCCATCATCATCATCATTCCAACTGCATCATCCATCCTGATCGAGGATTGTGCAGAAACCTAAACAATCCGTCTGTATAACAGTACCGGGATTACACCTCGAGGAAAGTTGTATTCTTTATAAGGCAAAGAATAAAGATGTTGGAGATAGATGCGAGAAACGTATTCGCTATTTTTTGTCCCGTCACCTTTCTGACCTGTCAGGAGGTGAACGAGACGCCCTCTTTGCTGCCACAGTTCAACAAATCACTCTTTATTTAGTGCTTTTATAAGGTTTTCTAATATTGTTGTGAATCTTGTTATACTTCTATGTCCATAGAACATCCCCGTCATTGTGCTTCCTCATTCCTTATATACCTTAAATACCTCCTATAGCTCATATCCTGATGAATATTTATACAAACGGCTCGCTGTTCTCTACCTGGAATGCTTCCTATCGTCTTGTCCGTCCCTGCCTCTCTTTTTGACTTACATCTTAATGACTTTTGTTGTTTTGCTATACAGGATGTATGAGATTTTAAATATGGCTTAAATATGCTTTTTTGCTGATAATAAACTGAGAACTCCAGACACATCATGTGAGTTTGTGTGTTTCTCCCTCATTCCTGGTTCAAGACCGGCTGGTAACGTATGGATGTGCAGCGAACGCATCAAACAATAGATTTTCACTTTAATTCATTTTAAAATTCATCGTATCACTGCAGCTGCCGTACCTGCAGCTGTCCTCTGACTTACAAATTGATTTTTCATAAAGAACGATGTCATTACCAGTAGTGTTATTTCTCAGATGGACGATCGATATTGCTTTAATCGGATTGAAATCGTTCAGTTGTTAAGATGTGTGTTTACATGCTCAAAGCATTTAATTAGATTATACTTTTTTTTCCCCTGACATGTGCAAAAGTGTCAGAAAAGTGTTTAATCTGCTACAAGTATGAGAGAAGAAAAATGTTTTTCTCCAACTTTGAGGAGATTGGGCTTCCTACTGTATGTTTTGTGATAAATCCAGGCCTTCTCTGTTTTTAATGGTTACAGACAATGAAGAATATGATAAAGAAAAGGAATTTTAAAAATAAAAAGATGAGAAAGAAGGAGAAAAGTATTTAAAGAATGTTTTTAAGAGTCTGCAGAGACAAGAAAACATCTGAACTGGAACAGACTGAGAACATGTAAATACAAAAAAGAAAAAAAAACATGAAAGAAGATGGTGAAGAAAGTAAAGCTGAGGAGGAGAAGAAGAAGAGGAATTTAGAGGGTAAAAATAGGACAAAATAAGAAAAACACAGAGGAATTTAAAAGAAAAGAGACAGACAACTGAGAAAACAGATGAGACAAGAGTTTTAAAAAAGTTTTTTAAAAAATTAAGAAAAGAAGGAAATTAGGAAGGAGATGAAAGATGAGGAGAAAAATAAGAGGTTGGTGAAAAAGAGGTGATCAAGTGGAAAGAGGAAGAAGTGTGAGAGTGTAAAAGAAAAAAAAAACAGGAAGGAAGGAAGATTTGTGAAAAAAAGTAAAGAAGAGTTGAAAAAGAAAGAATTAGAAAAAGAAGAGGCTTCTTATGTTAGGTTAGGCTTTCTGTGTTTTCTGTGTACAGGAATTCAGTCTCAGATATGATTGGTTAGACGCTTTACTACATGAGAAATGTGAGCCAATCAGAACTCCTTCTTCAGCCAGAGGTCCAGTGGATGAAAGGTGACATCACCTGCCACAAAATGTGCACAGAAAGACTTCACATGCCTAATAATTACCTACTGAACAGATTTACACACACACACACACACACACACACACATTACGATTGAGCTGGATCAGATAAGACTGTTCTCATTAAGGTGTTGACATTATAATTGGCCAATTATTCCAATTAACAGTGGAATATTAGGATCCATGTAAATGCAACACATGTGTACTGTATGTTGGATCTATTGAACTGTATCATAAATTGAATATACAGTATAGGTTAAAATCATAAAATAAAAAAAAATCGGTTATCCGAATTTCAGATACTTCAATACACCTTGTATAAGTTAAATAATTATTACTCCAGATATATTGTGCTGCTGTCTAAAACTTGCTATCACATACACTGTGTGTGTGTAGTGTGACGGTGGCAGTGGTGGTGTGTGACGCAGCGCGTGCTGATGAGCTTTAGTGTTTATGAGGCGCGACACAGCTGTCGATAATCTGGTGTTGTTTTACATGTTTCTAATCCCAGAATACAGATGAGTCCATTACAGTCCAGAGCATGAACACAACACATTTAAAGTAATGGGCTTCTGTTTCATCACACTAACCTCAAACGAAATTGAATGCTGACACACACACACACACACACACACCTAAAGCCTGATTATGAAACAGACGAGCGAGGCTTTTAAGCAAATGGTGGCCGTGTTTGATTACTGAAATAGCGCAGTTGAAAGTAAATGCAATCATCAGCGAGGCCATTAAAACCTTGTCATTAAAGGGATTAGAGCCAAACCAATTAGACACTCCGGGATCGCTACCGGCAACCAGGAGGCTAATATAAAAAACGCCTGAGAGAATGCATGAGGTAAGCAGAATGAGAGAGAGAGAGAGAGAGAGAGAGAGGAGGTGTGGTTAAAATGTAACCATTTATGCCTTTCATACAGACATGAGCCAAAGGAGCCAAATTGGCCATGATCTCTGATTTGGAGGGAGGAGTCTATTCTCTCTTCTCTATCAATCATGGAAACGCAGGCCAATCATATGCTTCTGTGAGCTCATGTACAGTATATGGAAGAAAGCAGATAGTGCTTTTCTCAGAGTGTGTTACGATGCCCTGTGACACATCATGAGCAGCGATTTAGATACGATGCACTTGAACGGCTTCACGTGTCTCAGTGGAAGTGCACGTTAACCTTCACCCGACTCGTCTAGTAGCTCTTCTACCGGCTGGCTGGTTGGTGAGCAATATGTGGAGAAAGAAAATGTTGAAAACAATAAAATGGAGAAAGAAAAGCATGAAAAAAGACAAAGAAGATGTGGCTCTAGAGACTGAAGAACAAGAGAGAAGAACATTCAGAAGACAGTAAGAGAAAAGAGCAAGGATATAAGGAGAATATGATAAAGACAATAGATTAACATGAAAAAGAAAAAAGGAGAAAAGAAGTTGAAAAAGGATTTTTAAGAGGCTGAAGAGACGAGAAGAAATCAAAAGGGGGCAAGTATAGAGATAAAAAAAAGTGAAACAGGATAGTGAAGGAAAAAAACGAGAAGGAGGTGAAGAAGAAGAAGAATGTAGAAATGTAAAACGTACTGTAGGAATGTAAAGCAGAGGATAAAAGTAGAAAAGTACAGTAAGTAGGAATATGAAAGAAATGAAAAAAAATGAGAAGAAAGAAAAATGAGAAATATGAGACAAGAATAACAAAAAAAGAAATAAAAACTGAATAAGAGAAAGGTGATGGTTGAGGAGAAAAAAAATAATGGTCAGTGAAAAAGAGGAGATCAAAGGGAAGAAGAAAAAGGAAAAAGATTCAGAGTAGAATAAAAAAAACTCACACAGATGACAGAAAGAAAGAAAGAAAGAAAGAAAGAAAGGCACAATAAATCAAATTTAGAATGGGGACAAAAAGTGAAATACAGAAAGAAGAACTTGTATAAACAATAGGTACTGTAAAAGAGAGACAAAAAACTAAGAAGAAGAAAAAGTAGAAGATAGGAAGAGACATAAACAAGACGAATCTTGAAAATTCGATGTAGGGACAAAAAGTAAAACAGATAAATAAGAACAAACAGGGAATATAAAATCAAAAGAATAAGAAGAAAATGGTGGAAGAGAAGAGAAAAAGACGAGAGAATAAGAGGCCAAAAGGGAAGGTCATGAAAAGGAAGAATGAGAAATAATTTAAAGTCTATTAAATAAAAGTCAAAACAGAATGGAGAAAATTATAAACAATGACAAACAATAAATAATTTAGTGAAAACAATGCAGAAATGTGGAAGAGGGAAAGAACAAGAAAAGGGAAAAACGAAGGAGAAGAGACAAGGGTGCATAGAGACCAAAATAGTAGAGAGTGAAGAGGATGTTGAATGGAAAAAAAGATGTAGGAAAGAGATGCATGGGAGAAAAAAGACAGAAACGACTAAAACAAAGTGTCCAGTGTTTCTGAAACCCCAAATTTTTTCAAGCTGACTAGTGTGTGTGTGTGTTCCGAGTGTGTCTTGAGGGTGTAAATAAGGCCTCGATTTAGGTCTTCTAACGAGAGAGAGAGAGAGAGAGAGAGAGAGAGAAGAAAAATGTCTCCAAAGAAAACGACATTCCTTCCATTCCTGAGGAAAAGGACGGATATTTGGATTTCCAAGAATAAGCACAAGCTGGATCCTTTCTCTTCTTCAATACAGATTTTAAACAAATGCTGGAAACTCTGGTCTTCCATCTTTCCCTTTGTCTTTCTTTATCAATTCATCACATGTAGAGATGTACAAAGGAAGGATTCAGTTGGACACACAGTATAAACACATGACACACTTCTCTGCTCTTATATACTGTTATATTAAACTTCCAGCCTCAGTATGACTGCAATTCCTGTTGTCTGTTATCACCCAAATGAGGATGGGTTCCTGAGTCTGGTTCCTCTCAAGGTTTCTTCCTATTGCCATCTCAGGGAGTTTTTCCTTGCCACCGTCGCCCTCGGCTTGCTCATCAGGTATTATCGAATCATTTTGATTCATACACATCTTTCACATTTCATACAAATTTCCATAATTTTCTTTTGATTGCATAAAGCTGCTTTGTGACAATGACAATTGTTAAAAGCGCTGTACAAATAAAATTGAATTGAATTGCTCTGATGTTTGCCATTCTTCAATTTATCTATTTTTAGATTTAAATTGCTGATGGCTATTAAAAAATAGTAGAAGATTTCTATTCAGTATGCATCCAGTCACACCGTGTGGAGCTAGCAAACATGCTAAGAAGTAGTTTGGTTTTTACTCATTTGAGTTGTAACTCCTACTAAAACATTACAATCTCAAGAACAGCCCAAGATGCCTATTTTTGAACAGCATTAACGCTAATATTGGTTTTCTTAAAAACAACTAAACATTTGAGTATGTATTTGAACTTGATTAGCAATGGCTAAGTGTAGTTTTAAATAAAGCAACAGCTGTTTTGTGAGTTGCTGAGCGTGTATATGAAATGTGAAACCACAACCATGTAATTTAAATATGATATTAATGACAATGTGTAGGAGTAAAGTCCTGTCAGATTACATCAAATTAGCCATGTTGCTAGTTAGCTAAGATAAAATAACTAACTACCAGCTAGTCAATTAAGATAATAAACACTTAGATATGACTTCGTACCAAGAATTCCATCCGATTAGCTCATGTTAGCCATCTAGCTAGTATAATCAGTTAAGATAATAAACACTTAGATATAATTTTCTATCAAATATCCTGTCAGATTAGCTCATGTTAGCCATCTAGTATAATCAGTTAAGATAATGAACATTTAGATATGACTTTCTATCAATTATCCTGTCACATACAGTGATGTTAGCCATCTAGCTAGTATAATCAGTTAAGATAGTTAACACTTAGTTATAACTTAACAAATATCTTGTCAGATTAGCTCAAAGGTTAGCCTTTATATTCACCACAATTTTAATAATTTAAAAATAAAGGTTATTTTAAGCTTAATGACATGAACACATGAGCATGACTTTCTTGGAGATGTTGTCATTAAAGTATGGTATTAAGATAAGACAAGATATTACATAGCTAGCTTATTAGCATTACAATAAAACACCAGAAAAAGCTAGATATTTATATATCAAACTTGCTAATTACTATAACTTTAATAATTTTGAGCTAGCGTAACAGTAAATGGCTAGACATTTGCTGTATAATTTCCAGGGAAAAAGAAAGAAAGAAAGAAAGAGAGCACTTCAATATGATTTTTTCTCAGAAATGCTGACAGATTAGCTTTGATTAGCCAGCTAACATAAACAGCACTGATTCTGAGCCTTTTAAAAGAAAAAAAGCCTAAAATATCCAGCTAGCTAGCATTATAAGTAATGATTAGTTTAAAAAAGAAAAGAAAATCAGATATCCTGTCAGATTGACATGCTTAAGGTAGCTAGCATACTTTGTCAAGATATAACTTTCTCTTAAAATACCAGATTATCTCAAATTAGTAATTGAAATACACATTATTTCCATCTGTAACAACTTGAACAATGAACAAATTATAT
>JAQMYL010000015.1:2796642-2817547 GCA_030014365.1 Clarias pachynema | reverse complement strand
ACGACGAACTGCTGCACTCTGTATTGTTTGCTGGTGATATAAACCATTTTTGTTTGTACAAATCATTCTTTAAATAAAAAAAAAAAACATATTATAGCATTCTTGACTTTGCTCCTTGTATTATAGCATTCTTCACTTTGCTCCCATCCACTGGCTGGGAATCGAACCCAGGTCTTCCTCATGGCAGGCGAAACACATTACCAGTCTGATGTGAATCAAATTTTTTTCCCTAATGTGACACAGATCTGATTCGATCGCATCTGAGTCACTTTCATATCTGGTCCTAGATACACAATCATGTTACTTGAATGAGAATGGGATGCAAATTGAAAAACATGTGACTTTTGGCCTTTGAGCATGTGTAGAGAACTCGCTGATGTCATCAGTCAGCACCGACAGCACATGGACGTCATAGCAGCGCTAGCAGCAGCAGATAAAACAGCTAAAGCTAGGCGTCTAACTTTTTTTCTTTTTTCAGGACAAACAGATTTTTGCTAAAATCACATCCACTGTTTTAAATGTCAAGGATGATGTGTTTTAACCCAGATCAAAGATGTATTGATGTGTGTGTGTGTTTGTGTGTTAGAGTCTGCATTTGAATCATCACGACACAAATCCTATCTGCCCTTGAACAAAGCGGATTGTAACGTGAATGCAGCCCAAACCATTCAGAGTAGGAAAGGTACTGTAAATATATTTAAAAAAAAACAATAATAAAAGATCCTGGGTTCCTACGTTTTTTTTTTCTTTATAAATAAAAAACTAGAAAGTGTAACAGGTATAAGAAGAAAAAACCTCCAGGATGTTGTTATTATTATTTTTATTATTATTATTTACAGTATTTAACATGGTGGACCTTAGTGTGATAAATGTGCTGCTCTATACAACGTGTCCAATAAATCAGCTCCAAATCATGAATCATGCAAACGTTTTGCGACAAATTTGTAGTTTTGCTGTTTGTTTTTCAGGAAAATGTCATTCCGGGTTATTTATTTATGTTTAATAAAAAGGCAAGGGAGCTGTGGACTGGATGACTCTCATTAATTCATACTCGTGTATCTTCCATGCTAATAAAGAAGGATTTCCACACTTATTTATCATCAGCAGTATTACTATAAATCCACGCTTTCCATTTGGACACAAGGCGTGGACTATTTTTATTCATTTATATAGATTTCCCTCCCTTTTTTAATATTATGAGAAACACTGTTATTATGCTAGATACGTTTAGTCCTTTCAGGGCTTGGAAAAACTGCTAAATATGTAACACACAAACACACACACACACACACACACACATGCACGGACACACAGGGCGGTGAGCCTGAACAGACGTGCAGTCCCTCTCAGGAGTCAGGAGAAGTTCACCTTCAGCACCTGGTATGCAAATAACAAAAGGGTTTTACACATACACATGAACGCACACACACACACACACACACACACACACTATACAATATATAAGAAATAAAACACTCAGGGTTTGCTGTTATATAGAAAATGTAGTAATTGTGAAAGAGTCAAGGCTTTTTCCCCGAATCCTCCAAATCCCTGAATCACACACAGCGCTACAATGCTGCAGGCTGGATTTATTTTATTCTTCTTCTTCGTCTTTTTTTTTTTTTTTCTTCTTTTTGACCGGGTTTTTCAGGGATTGCAGGTTTTGCATTCGTTGTATGAATTTTATCAGTGTTCTGCATTCCTGATGGGTAAGCCAGAGGATTTTTCCAAACCAAATAGTACATGCGTGGTCTATTATGCATGTACATGAGCTGCAATTATGATCAAAGGCTAGAGAATGTGATGTAACAACCGTAAATACATCTCACATAACAACGGTTACTGGTTTACAGTAATGTGCGTGTTAGAATACAATAGCAGTTCTATTTCTGTTGTAACTTACACAGCGACTTGTACGATGGAGGCTCTGTGTACTATAAAAAAAAAAAAGACTATTACAGTGGTTTAACGAAAAAAATCCGGTATTGTATAAAACTCATTTCTTCACACCAAATTAAATTAAATGCTGTAGATTAAATAAGAGAACAAATGTTTTTCTGCGAAAGTGTCTAAGTGTCTATTTAAGAATTAGTTGTTTATGTAACAACCTCAGCAGCAACCTCATTTCCCCTCTCGTCTGTTCCAACCACTCGGCATTCAGCATCAGCAGTATAACTAATCACCGGCCTGATCATCTGTCATCATCTGCACCTGTTTCTCCCTGGATCATGCCTTATGTGAGATGCTTTCTTACTGTATGTTTGAATGATGCATACTGTAGGTCACAGTGTGGCTCAACAAACAAACAAAACAACAACATTCCTCTGAACTTCTTTGATCAGGTACAAGGACTGGACCAAAAACGAGAGACAAGAAAGTATTTCACGAAGCCTGGAGGATTATTCGTCAAGACTACATTAAAAATACAAGAAAGTCTGGCTTTTTGGAAGGAAAATATAAAGAAATGAGTGGAGCTCAACACTTGTGCACAGTATTGTGTATATATCATTTGTAAAGTTTTCTATACTTATTGGTGCCCTGTGTGAAACATAACAACTAAAAGCCCCCTACGAAGTTACTTAGGGCACTTTTCCTGAATACGGTCCTGGACTACTGCGATCTCGAGATTGTAGAAAATCAAAAAGCCTTCACCAAGAAGTTTGTCAGAGTTTAGTATACTGTAGTGCCTGGGGGTACCAAAATAAAGTTTCAACCATGCTTGAAATTTTAACAACGTAGTCTCTGAGTAAAAAAATCAGATGAAATAAAATAAAATCTAACAGCAGTTCATAAGTTATTCGAATGATTCGTATTAGTTTATGGATTTGTAACAGTTTCTGGATGGTTTGTAGACTCCGCCGGTGGTTCATATTTCTTTAAAATAGATCTTAAAGTCAAAAAATATGTCTAATGACTTATTCGGAGCAGATCTGCTAAAATGGCTAAATCTGACCCTGCACACTTAACCGTTATTACAGAATTATGCAGCGGGTTCTTACATAGCTCCTGTAGTCACGGGTATCCGTAACATGGGGGTCCAGGTCGCTGTTAGCAGGTGAGAAATCAGAGCAGGTCTCGAGAAGTCTTCACAGTTCATAGCACACAGTTGTGAGAAGCAGTAACAATTGGTAGAGGTGCATCAAGTCAGCTTTTGACAGTTGTATGACTTTGATACTTTGGTAGATGGTTGAAAAGCCCAATTAACTGCTTTCTAACATCCCTTCGGTCTGTTTTCAAAAACAACATGGTTCGAAATACTGAACACACATTTCTAAGAAATCGATTTTATTTTATAAATTATTTTCAGGAATTAAAGCGATAAGCGCAGATTCGATAGATGAGATTAGATTGAGGTTTTCTGCTAGACTGCATCGGAATGCATTTGTTACACACACCTAGCAACCCTGCTTATAATCGACCACATCAGCATCCTGCGTGTTACAAGGCTAAGTGTGTTCTTCTTGCGCGGTTTCGTGCTTTTAAATTACTAAGCACTCCCACCACGAGCGTGATTCAGCTTTTTGTTAACGATTCGCAGCAGACGAGTGTGTATATGTATGCTGAAAACGTGCGTGTCTTAGCAAACTCCATTTTAACGCCAAACATTTGTCTCAGGCGAATGGCTTCCACATTAAAAGCTCATTAAACGTTGAAACAATCAAAAACCTTCCAAAGCGATTGTCATGGAAAAATGAAAAGTTCTCCTCTGCGAGACAAAAACCTCAACGATGAATAAACTTTTTCCCCCCACCGTTTGTGTAATATAACGCCATATTCCAAAAGGCAATCTTTCGCTATTCCATTTCATTTTCCATTAAAAGTGACATTTCATCTGGACGCGACCCTCTGGGGAAAACTCGGCAGTTAATGTGACTCTGTGCGCGTGTGTGTGAGAGAGAGATTCCCTGCTGACTCTGATAAAAGAAAATACCATTATTTGCTGCCATCTGAGAAAACTCTGTGTAATTATGTTCAGTATTCCTGATTGCTATTCGTGTAATGTATAATTGCTAAAGTCATGTAATGTTTTGAAATGTTGTGCCTCGCAGCGATCCGACTGCAGCCACGAGTCCTTAACTCTTTCATGCTCCGCTTACCCGAACACCACTTGAAACTATTTTTATCCATTTGGCCGATTGGTATTACTCTAATAAGACCTCATGCATCTTTTATCTCCAGTCTTGAATAGTGGATCATGGATCATTGAACCGTAAGAAGCGGGACAGGTGCTTCAGTGGTTAGTGCTGTCGCCTCGCACCTCTAGTGTTGGAGGTTTGTGGAGATTGCGTGCCATCCTCTGCGTGGTGAGTTTCCTTCATGTACTCCAGTTTCCTCCCACAGTCTAAACACTTGCTGTGCAGCTTGATTGGCTTTTCCAAATTGGCGGAGTGTATGAATGTGTGGGTGAATGTGTGTTTGTGCCCTGTGATGGGTTGGCACCCGATCCAGGGTGTACCCAATCTTGTGTCCTGAGTTCCCTGAGATAGGGACCTCTTCAAGCCCAATGCAACCCTACACAGGATAAGTGGTGTAGTATAACGGATGGATGGATGGATGGATGGATGAATGGGTAAGTCACAAATTTCATACTGCATCACTAAGGTAAATCATTTAAACCGAAACTGGTTATCTGAAGATGTTCTACATGTGACGATGGCAACGAAATGTCTGATTTAGGGCTCTTGAGTGGAGCAATGGAAGCCCATTCACCGTATCACACAGTGATTATTAGTTCAATTCCTGAGATTCCAATCATAGCCAGGAGTCTACAGAGTCTGGGCGGAAGAATGGCGTACCGGCACTCCCACATCAATCATGGTGGCACCAGCAAACCACAGGCATCCGTGAGGGACAGATAGTGCTTTACAGTATGTCAAGTGTGTAACACTGTCCACAATGTTATTTGAGCAGCGGTTCAAGAAGATGCAGTCAACTGGCGCTCACTTGTCTCAAAGGAAGCATGCGATAGTCTTTTCTCTGGCTGGTTTGTAGTTGTCGCCTTGATGGGAGAGTGCCCTAAGAGACAGAAGGGTGGGAACTTGCTAGGGTGGAAATCGGAAGAAAAAGGGTACCAGATTGTTGGTCAGTCTGAGCTTGATGGATTCTTAAAATCCTCTCTTAGTGGAATTCTCGTTCAATTTAAAGAACAGAGTAAAGCATCAATGGAGCCAAGACTTGGTTGACCTGGACCTTCTGAAAGATGTCTTCGTGCGGTTTGAAGATTTCCTGAGAAGAATAACCCTTTAGAGAGTCCAAATTATTTCAAGAGCATCAATAAATTATCTATAACTGCTTGCTTATGATGACTGTAAAGCCACGAGGAAGCCACTTCAAGGGTAAGTCGCTCTTGATAAGGGTGTTTGCCAAATCCCAGAAATAGCGCCATAAACAGACAAATCTTATTCAACCATCATTTATATAGTTATTAAACGGCATGGTTGGCCTTTCTGGGTTTGTGTGCATGGAGTTTGCATATCCTCCCTGCATCTGGTGGGTTTCCGCCAGGTACTCCGGTTTCCTCCAACAATCCCAAGCCGTGCAGAGTAGACTAACTGGCATTTCCAAGGTGCCCACAGTATGTGAGAGAGTGTGTGTTTGTGTGCCCTTTGATGGATTTGCGCTTTGTCCAGGGTATACCCCACATTGTGCCCCAGGTGCCCCGCGATAGTCTCCTGACCTCCTGCGGCACTGTACAGGATAAGCGGTATAGAGAAAGAGGGAGTGAGTGAGTGAGCGAGTAGTTATTAAACCTACTGCCATGGGGAAGTCTTGAAAATGGGCTAAAACTTTTGAAAGAGAACTGTTGTTTTATAACTGCTATAAATGTAACTGATAGCAGGAAGCTACATACTTTAGGGGGAAAAAAATCCACGACATTGACTATAATTGCAACCTGCTAATATATATGATGATCATTAAAAAAAAGTGCCATGGTGACGGGGTGGAAGAGATCTAAAACACTCCAGGACATGCTGTTATAGGAAAATAATCAAGTACGTACGTGGTGCTGACTGTAACTGCGATCTTAAGCGGAGTGTGTTGTTACTTACTCAACTCAGTGAATATTGGATTAACGTTTGATAAGTTTTGAAAAGAAACAAGATTTGACTGCATAGATGTGCAGGCTAAAAGGAGGACCAGTCCAGGTGGACCGAGTGTGTGTTTGTGTGTGTTTTCACTCCAGGCTGTGTTCTGAATTCTGTATCATGCCAGCGCAGACAGATACTTGATGAACTGAGACATGACAGCAGAATGGAAGAGGATGAAAGCAGAAACAGATGAGGTGTGTGAGAAGTTTTCTTGTTTGCCCTGAGGAAACCGAGACCCCGTGGCACTGGGCTTCGGTCTAAAGACGGCCGTGGTGGTGGTGGAGGTGGAGGTGTGTGTTGAAGGTGGAGGTGTGTGTTGGAGGTGGATGAATAAAGAGAATGTAATGGGTCAGAGATGTTTAGGACGTAAATGTCTGGGTAAAAAAAGACAAACAAACAAGAAATAGACACATCCATTTTTAAAGCAAGAGACAGAGCGAGTGAGAGAGACAAGAGCCAGACACACAGGCCAGAAGTGATAAACGCAGTCGCCTGCCGACAAGTCGCAAAAACTAAACCTAGCACTGAGCTTTACGCAACACACACAACGAAAGCTAAACGATGTAAAAGGATGTTGGCACAGGTGGGTGGTACACTGTGTGTCTTCAATTTAAACACAATACTGTGTATTACACATTAGCGTTCCTTATCCAGGCAGCGTTTTTAAAGATTTCACCATTAAACTTCAACAAGTAATCGTTATTTAATAATGGAAATTGTCACAAAGCAGCTTTACAGAAATCTAAACTTATGGGAAATTGAAATAAAATTAAAAAAAAAGTCAAATTTAATAGAAAATTAAACACTATTATTTATTATTAAACACTAGCATCCACTACTAATCTCCAACATCCACATCCACAACACCAGTAATAAACCCATCGACGGTCAAACACTATATAACCCCAACAATACCAGTCAACACTGAACACCAACATTCACCGACAAACCTCATGAAATACCAACATTTATCTACATACACACACCAAACATAACCATCAGATAACAATACACACCATCACTCAACATTAACAACAAACCTTACTAGTATTCATCATAAAGTACTGTACGCACTCCACCAAACATCAAAACACTCTAATAAACACCAACACATGCCGACAATCACCAAGACATCATAACACTGTAACAAACAGCAACACGCCAACAAAACAACACGTGCCAAAAACTCAGAGACACCCCAACAAACATCAAAACACTTGTCATCACACTCCAGCAAACACCAACACGCTCCAACTAAATTTACCAAACTGCAACAGCAGCACACGCCAACCTGACACACTTCAACAAACACCAAGAAATTCCAAGAAATTCTAACACACTCCAACAAACATCAATACATTCCTGCAAACTAATTTAAAAATACTGACAAACATGCTGTCATAAGTGTTTATTTATTAAAATATTTATTTATTTATTTTGACTACACTATACATTATTGGAAATATGTAATTGCAACTACGTTTATTGTCTATTATGTTGCTATCCTTGCTACGGGATGTTTGAAAATTTCCTTCGGGATCGATGAAGAAGTACAGTATCTATCTATCTATCTATCTATCTATCTATCTATTAAATTCAAAATCATCAGTAGAAATATATACGGTATATAAACATTTAGACTCTTAAACACACACACCTACACACACACACACACACACACAAACCAGTGCAGTGCACCACCAGTGTTTAATAGGGAACATCGGGCCGGCGTGCTCTGCGTTTAAAATAGCAAAGAGATGAAATCCGTTTATCCCAAATTGGCATCATTATGATGCTTTTCATTAAACGAGCCGGAGCCATCAGGGACAACACAGAGATCGATAGAGGAAGCGTCCCAAATTAACCTCATCTGCACGCTGCTGAGCCTCTCGCTCGCTTTTTCCCTTTCCTCTAACCCTCAGTCTTTCTGTAAAACGCTGACACAGACAGGAACCCGGGCTGCTGTCTATCAATTACTGCATCTGCCTGTCAACTTACATCTGTCTGAGAGAGACAGACAGGGAGAGACTCGAAAAGAGAGCGGAAACAGAGGGAGAGAGACTGAAACGGAGGAGAGAAAAGTTGAGGGCATGCCTACGCAACAACTGGAGCTTGTTAGGGTTGATTTTGTGTAACTGTTATAGTGGTTTGAAATACAAATGTGTATACCGAGGTATGTTATGTTGCACAGCGAGGGTCACATCACACACACACCTTGTGTACAGTCCAAAAAAACCTTAGTCTCATGAATAAGTCCAAGGCCAAACAAAAAGGGAAATAAATATATGTAATATATGTAAAAAATAAAAATAAAATAAATAAATAAATAAATAAAACAGGAACAGAGGAGGAAGAAGTTTGGACAGTGTACAAAACTGAACAAGTACATTTAAAATCACTCTCACACTGGTGACAACCTTCATCTAGGTTTATATTAATAATAATAATAATAATAATAAGAAGAAGAAGAAGTAATAAATAACCTGTTAACTAACTCTGTTAGAACAAACAATACCATACAACACACTTAACTGAACAGCAAAACACTCCAACAAACACCAACAAATTCCAACCGACATGACACATACTTCCACAAACACCAATACCTTCTAACAGAAAACAACAAACACTCCAACAAACACCAACACATGTCAACAAACACCAATACATACAAACACCAACACGTCAATAAACACCAACACATACAAACACCAACATACTCCAACAAACACCAACACATGTCAACAAACACCAACACATACAAACACCAACACGTCAATAAACACCAACACATACAAACACCAACACATGTCAACAAACACCAACACATACAAACACCAACACACTCCAACAAACACCAACACATGTCAACAAACACCAACACACACAAACACCAACACATACAAACACCAACAGACTCCAACAGACACCAACACGTCAACAAACACCAACACATACAAACACCAACACACTCCGACAAACACCAACACACTACAACAAACACCAACACACTCCAACAAACATCAACACATACAAACACCAACACAATATAACAAACACCAACACATGTCAACAAACAACAACACACACTCCAACACATCCCAAAAAACACCAATTTTATCTAGGATAATAATAAGAAGAAGAAGAAGAGAAAGAGTAAAAAAAGAAAAATAATAAATATGATGATATACAGTATATACTACACTGTATGTAAAATATATAAAATGTATATTATGCTTCATAATTAATTAAATTAAATATTAAATGATGCTATGAAGTGCTTTGTTTTGTTGCCTTTTATTTTGCTGACAAAAAGCATCGAAGGCAAGAACTGAATTAGAACTAGGATTAGAATTTAGTTTTAAACTATTATTGCTTTTTGTTTTTAAATTCAATGCCCTCAAATGAAACTCGTTTGTCTTAACAGTTTCATTTTCCTGCTAGTTATTAAAAAGCCTTAAACTTGGGTCCACACAGTGTTTATATTCACCTGAGGTGCTTTAAGAAACTCGCTCTAATCCTATAGTTGTGTAAAACTGATTAAAGCTCAGGCAGCTTTTTCAGATTTCAATTCCCGTCTGAAACACTCCTAGTCTTTTAATTAGTTGTAATTATTCCGTGGTTGAGATGAGAAATGAAATGAAGATCCAGTGTGTTTGGTGATAAGCCAGCTTTAGCTAGTACGCACTGTTCAAGCTAACGTTCTCGCTTTAGTCTCACTGAACGATCTTTCATGGTCTCGCTCTGATCAAGACTGCCATAAACTCTAAAACGGAACAGAAGCATGCAGGGGGTCAAAGGTCGATCTAAACAGCAGTGATAAAATTAAGACTGGTGCTAATTAAAACCAAGTTTGTTTGTGATATGTGGCATAACTTTTTTTTTAGATCGTTCAACATTTATCTGTTATTTTATAAGCCTTATAAAAATCTATTTTCATAAAAATAAAAAGCTGTTAATGAGACAGAAGGAGGACGGGAGGAAGGGAAATATGCAAAGAGACAGTGAAGCGATTCCAGCTATTTCAGCGAGCACACACCAGCTCGCCTTTAAATGTCATCGTTCCCAAGTGATGAACATCTCCACCTTCATTTGATTACATCTGATTCATCTCTCTCTCTCTCTCTCTTTCTCTCTCTCCTCCTCCAAATGAATAAATAAAGCTGGCTCTTGAAGGTTAGCGCTCGGAAAAAGGACGCTCATATTAGGGACTTATTAGAGATATGAATGCAAGATGAAGAGCTCATATCGGATGATTAGTGAAGTGCAGAAGTGCGCTTCGGTTAGAACGAGTGCGAATTCAATTAATCCCGCTCTCCCCGATGAGCCTCTTTCGACTCCTGTGGGGAATTTACAGAGAAAACACAATTACTGATTATGCCTTACACCTTCGCCGAGTCACAGAGACTGTTCTGTAGACAGCATGTGTGTGTGTGTGTGTGTGTGTGTGTGTGTGTGTGTTGTTGTATTTGTTTCTTGGCAGTCTGATGTAAAGTTAGCTAAAATCCAGATGCACTCATTTTGTCTTCCATCACTCACGACCAAAAAACACAGAATTACATTTAGATGTTTCTTAGTTGAAGTCAAATGTCTCAAAAAATCAACTGGTCAAGAGTTAATTAAAGAGAGTTAATCCTGGGAGGAACTCTTAAGCAAGAATAACAGTATCATTAATGCAGTACCAGGGTCTCCCCCATCGCCACTGTTGATTATTTTCCCATAACAGCACAACACTAAATGTTTTATTCCTCACTTACAGCACAGCACCATAGACTGTATAAGACCGGCACAAACCCTCTGTGACATCACCTACAGGTTTTCTGAAAAGCAGTTTCGAAACTCAACTGTGGGAGCTCTGGTCGTCGCCATCTTGGAAAGAGTTGACTTCGCCTAAACCTTGGTTAATCCATCAATAGAATAGAATAAAAAAGGCACAGAACCAACCGGCTGTGTTTTTGGAACCTACCTACTTACCTGAGTTACAATAAACTAGCTCGCCAGTGCGGTTTCAACTCCTACAGTTCTTGTGGTAAGCTAAACTACAATGATTCCAGTTAGCTAAAGTGATGCGTCCAATGCAGGTATCACTCAACTCATCCACGCCCTTATTATGCATAACCTTATGGCTTAATATAATTTCAACTGATGAGTTACATACAAATTTAACATGAGACATTTTTAACATGGGGCTCTATGGGGATTGTCTCATATTTAGAGCCAGCTCCTAGTGGTCATTCGAGGAACTGCACGTTTTGACCCTTCCAAGTTGGACTCATTTTTCCAGAACCAGAGATTTCCTCTTAGGCCTTGTTGACACGGGCGTTAATTTTTTTGAATAAACAAACGCGCTCTGAACGTCCTAGACGTTTATGTTGTGTTTTGTAGCGGCGCTCGATTGACTTCTACACTGCCGTTTGTTTGTCTCTGTCTAACGCCAGCCTGCAGCCCAAATTGTAGTTTGTATGTTAACCTGTGGAGGCAGTGTCTGGGTATGAACAGGGAACTGGATATGAAAGCCCTCGTCGTTTTATTTGAGGTGCCTCCTTTTAATATGGACCACTTTGCTATATTAGACATTAATGTTCTCGTTTTAAAAATTCTCGTAATACGGCGACGTAGGGAGAGAAAAATCGCCTCCGACATTTTATTTTGCTTTTTCCCCGCATTTCCCGATGTCTAGCATGTAGGATCATGGGATATATCCGGTCCTCCGAAGCGTAAAATGAACGCGAAGGAAACGCACTAGAAGCGTTTTCCTTGCATTCGTTGGGATTTGAACACCAAGAAAAAGCTTCATGCAGCGTTTTTTTGACGCTGTATAAACGCGCAGCCGGACAAACGCACATCACCAAAGCCCGTGTGAACACTCTCATTGACTCCTATGTGTAGAAAACCCTCGGCGCTTCATCCGCGCTCACCGGACGCTACGAACGGCAGAAAAACGCTCGATTTTAACGCCCGTGTGAACAAGGCCTTACACTTCTTGAAGAAGGTGATTAAAGTATATACAGTAGATGTTTTCTCTTTTTGAAGCTCTGTTGCATGTTTTTTGTATATATTGTAATACATTCTGAACTTTACAACAAAGCTGTTGATCATTTTGAGACGTGTATGCTGGTTGCTAAAAAACTAAGCCTAGCTATTTTTTTCTTACAGTGCATACTAAATACAATCCATTTTAAGGGTACAATTTTCTTTTAAAATTGGAAATACTTTTTTTTTTTTTGGCAGATATTTGAGAATGGATGAAATTTAAAACAGTTATTAGTAATGCATCCAGGATTCTGGATCCAATGAATCTGGTCAGCTCTGAATATCTGCCTATTTATTTGGCTATTTAGTGATGCAGATTGTGTGTGTGTGTGTGTGTGTGTGTGTGTGTGTGTGTGTGTGGAGACAGATGGAACCTCACGTCAGCTCAGTGTGATGGTGGGACGGATGAAGACTTAACGCCAAATCCATCTCAATGAGGGAAACAATAGCGGCTCTGTGTGATAGATCTGATTTCTGGCTTTCTCTTGAACTCGCCCACACACACACACACACACACATAAAATCCCATTTTTCACTGGCGGTTCGGACTTCCACTTTATTTCACACTCGTTTATCATAGCATATTTGCCGTGTATGGTAGTGCAGAGTATACAGTACAACATTATACCAGACTCAGGGTAAATAGTCATTTCTGATTGGCTGACAGGTCTGCATCAATCCCTAACGTGAAGTTAGAGAATAGGATTGTTGGCTGAATAACATGAGAAAAAAACTTATATTATATATTTTACGAGGGGTGTTCAAGTCAAACCAGGACTTGTGGTGGAATTTTTCATGAATGAAAGCATCTGAGCCGATTAACATCACAAGCGATGAGACTCATTGAAACATTTGAACGGTGCAATGAATTGAATGGTATGTGATTTACAAGAACTTTTTTTGTTGTTGTTATTGCCCCATCCCCCGTACAGTCCTGACCTCACTCCAGTCCATTTCCACATGTTTGGAGTTCCTAGGAGGCCAGCGTTTCAGACGTGAAGCAGCTAGTCCGGCTAATCATGGCTTCAGCGTACTGTACTGAGAAAACTTTCTACCTTGATGGTGTCCAAGCAATAGTGAAACACTGGAATAAATAAATGCATTAGTGTAACAGGGGATTATATAGAGAAATATGTTTGTTTTTTATTATTATTATTATTATTATTTTGCACTTTCAGAATTTTCAAAATTTAGTTTGACCAGTTTGACTTCCATTGGACATCCATTGTAATATTATTTCTTCATGAATAATGAGTATTTAAAACCTTGGTTTTCAGATGTGATGGAAGTGAGATTTCTCTCTCTCTTTCTCAACTTCCTGTTAGTGATGATGAGGGCCTCCAACTGGGAGCTTCTCTGTTTAGCACTCATTGCATCGACCAACACACAGTACAATGGGAACGTCCAAGGAGATCCGTCTAGATTTGAGAAAGAGGATGGTAGATTTATATAAGTCTCAAGATCAGCTCAAACAGTTGTATGTAACCACAAGTTATTGGGAGGTGGAGCCACTTGCCAAGGTCTGGAAGAAGATACAATCTGTCACCCTCAGCTGAGAGGTCAGGAACATCCCAGAACCCACCAAGACACAGGAATGTCATGAACTGGAAGCTGCTGGAACAGCAGTGTCACTGTTTCCAGTCAAGTGAGTTCCATGGACATCACCATGGACTGTAAGGTTGCCCTTCAAAAAAGAATCCACACCTTCAATTTAAAGTGGTAGAGATGAGCCATTCGACACCAAGAACACTGTACAGTACCAGGTGTTCAGCCTGGTGGTGGTGGCATCATGCTCTGGGGCTGTTTTGCTGCCAGCGGAAATGGTGCGTGGATGGAATGATGAAGAAGGAGCAGGAGGACGGTCTCTTTTGGAATTCCTCAGCATAACCTTAAATCATCAGCTAGGCAGCTGAAACTAGGACATAACAGAGCAATAACCTCAAACACACATCAAAGGTGGCTGTGGAAGAGATAAAGCAGGCGAACGTTCAGCTTTTGAAGTCTACTGAAAATGTGAGTGATGTGATTAAAAGTCAAGTCTGCACCAGGAAACCAAGAAACCTAGTGTGTGTGCCATGAAAAGAGCTCAAATATCTAACCTGAATTACGGACAAAAGCATTTGCTAAAGGTGAAGCTTACTAAGAGACATTCCACCAGATTTCAGGTTTGCTGTAGGTATAAATTTGACCCTGTGTTCATTTCAGGAGATCCAAAAGAAAGTGCTCAAAATTCTTGATGTATGTTGTACAAGCATTCAACATAACAATGCACTATGCTTTATACTAAGAGTCGAGTTAGAAGCGCATAGTAAAGGACTAATAGTAGTATCAAGCTGATTTGAGTTTGGACCAGAGATGTTTGTTAATTACGAGCTCGGATTGAGGCCAGTCTTCTTGCGTAATGTTGGCTCGAGTGACAGAGAATCGGCACAAACCCTGACAGTTTAATGTAACCACAATATGTCATGCTGTTGGACTGTAAAGACACTCAAAAACTGTAGAATGGCATTAAATATAAATCATCTGTTTGGAGGCTGTTTTTTTTTTTTTTTTTTTTTGTGCATTGATTTTTTGTTTGCTTTTATGGTACATCATATTGCAAGTGACAGCAAAGAAAAAACAAAAAAAACTGCTGCTTTCTGGCAACCCCGGAGGCATGAAGTGCGTGTGTGAAATTTTAAGAAAGTAAATGCACTGGCCAGAAATTCAACCTAATTCCCCTGCGTAAATATTGACTTTATGTTTCGAACTTTAGTTTCCGACTCTGATAAAACTTTCATTAAGCTTTAGTTTTTTACAGAATATTTAAAGTTTTTGCTGGCGTTACAAGGACAAAAATCATCTTAAATATGAATGAGATGGATTGGGTGCGCCCGTGTGAGTGTGTGTTTGGCGGGAGGTTGTATTATACTTCTATACACACGTCCCCTGCGTTTCTGATCCTTGGCCGGTTTATAGAAAAGCACACTGAAAGCACAAAGTGGTGCATTTTTTTTTTTGACACGTCTAACAATGACAACACAAAGCCAACCTATGATAAACGCCGGGTGTACATGTGTGCGATTGCGTTCTCCACCCACACCGATGACATCTTCACTCGGCGAGTGTACGGATGTTTGCGGACGTCGCCGCGAAACGGCAGCGTGTGTCGACAGCATCAGGCAGCGGGGTTACAGCAGCCATTGTGAAGATATGACATGTTTTCTTATCACCATGTCAGAGCTTTTTCTCTCTCTCCCTCTCTCACTTTTTCCTTTTCCTGAAGCAGACACACACAAGATGATGAATCTCATTGTCTTGTGCTGAAGTTGGACATTTTGAAGTTTTCCGGTCATATGACAAGATGATCACTTGTGAAATTTTATGAAAACTTATGGCAGGTTTTAATATACATTGTCAAGATATAATCTGAGCACCTGACAATTGCCTTTGAGACATTTTATTAAGGAAGAAAGAAAAGACTCGGTTGTGCGATTACAGGAAAATAATCAACAACTGACGTGATGAATTTGAGTTACTGTTGCTTCACCGGAGTTTCCTGCTTACTCAGAAACCTCAGCGTAATCCCATCCGTCACAAAATATATATATATAAATAAATATAAATAAACTTTCCTACTGTATGTTGGAAAATATTAAGCACTAACACTGGAGACTCCTTCCAAAACATGATCATATCAATACTTACATGCAGCTTTTAAAAATCAGTTTACATGAATAAATTAATTAATAAATACATTTCTGGACAATCAGAATGCAGAATTCCAAAGCTATGCATTATAAAAACAATACCTGGATGTCAAGAGAAAGAACTCATGACTGTTATTCAAAAATTTAAATCCCACCCTGCATACTAATCTACTAAATGGTATCCTCTAATAGATATTTAATCCATGGCTAAATCCCACCCTGCGCACTAAACTACTAAAGAGTAAAGGGTACTAAAAATACTACCCTGCACACTAAGGTACTAAATAGTACGCACTAATAGGTACTAAATCCAACCCAGCACACTAAACTACCAAATAGTACACACTAATAGATACTAAATCCAACTCTGCACACTAAAGTACTAAAGAGTATGCACTAATAGGTACTAAATCTAACCCAGCACACTAAACTACCAAACAGTATGCACTAATAGATACTAAATCCAACCCAGCACACTAAACTACCAAATACTACGCACTAATAGATACTAAATCCAACCCTGCACACTAAACTAGTATCTATTTAGTACGCACTAATAGATACTAAATCCAACTCTGCACACTAAAGTACTAAAGAGTATGCACTAATAGATACTAAATCCAACCCAGCACACTAAAGTACTAAAGAGTATGCACTAATAGATACTAAATCCAACCCAGCACACTAAACTACCAAATAGTATGCACTAATAGATACTAAATCCAACCCTGCACACTAAAGTACTAAAGAGTATGCACTAATAGATACTAAATCCAACCCAGCACACTAAAGTACTAAAGAGTATGCACTAATTGATACTAAATCCAACCCTGCACACTAAAGCACTAAAGAGTATGCACTAATAGGTACTAAATCCAACCCAGCACACTAAACTACCAAATAGTATGCACTAATAGATACTAATGCAACCCTGCACACTAAAGTACTAAAGCGTATGCACTAATTCTAAATCTAACCCAGCACACTAAACTACCAAACAGTATGCACTAATTCATACTAACTCCAACTCTGCACACTAAAGTACTAAAGAGTATGCACTAATAGGTACTAAATCTAACCCTGCATACTAAACTACCAAACAGTACGCACTAATAGATACTAAATCCAACCCTGCACACTAAAGTACTAAAGAGTATGCAGTAATAGGTACTAAATCCAACCCAGCACACTAAACTACCAAATAGTACGCACTAATAGATACTAAATCCAACTCTGCACACTAAAGTACTAAATAGTACGCACTAATCGATACTAAATCCAACCCAGCACACTAAACTACCAAATCATACACTCTAGTAGATACTACAGTAAATCCACGGCTGTATTCCACCCTGCACACTAAACTACAGTAATAGTACAGTACACTCCCGTATGCAAACAGAGGCTTTACAGCCTAATATACATTTTGCTTTATCCTTTTTTTTTTTTTTTTTACATAAATGAGTTCAAACAGCAAAATGTCATTTTTTTTATTTAGCTTACTGTGTAAACTTTATAATCTCCAAATGTGTAAATAGAGTCACTGGGTATTAACCTGCTTTGCTCTAGCTCACTCTCTGCCTATCTTTCTTTTTAAGCTGTCTGTGTACACACAAGTCCAAAATTATTGGCATCCTTGGTGTACATAGAGATCGTTTCAACCACTTCTGACGCAGAAGTAAACTTGCACGAAAGCACTGCACTGAATCGACATAAGGTGGTTGGGCTAGCTCTAGTGACTCACTAGTTAAGCAGAGAAGATTGTGGGTTCAAGTCCCAGTGCTGCCAAACTGCCAAGAGCTGGTGCCTTCAGTTCTGTTGTAAACCGCATCCTGCTTCTTCTTTTTTTTTTTAACAGGATATTATCGTGAATGTATTTCACATACAGTTGTATAATATAATGTGTCAGATTTATTTATTTATTTATTATTATTATAATTTAAAAAAAAAAAATATTTTATAATGTATTAATTTTTTTATTGTGGGTTTATGATGAATGATCCAAAACTATTTACACATCTGCATTTAACACTACAGTGCTTGATGAGATTGGAGGACACAGAGTGACAAATCTGAACCCGGGAAACTCCTCACTACAGAATCTCTCCACATCCTCCTAACAGGTTTTTAATGGGTTTTAATGCTGACGACAAAAGTACCCGTTTCAAAAGCTTGATTTCTCGCTCATTAAGCCCCTTTTTATAAGGATTTTGGATCAACCATGGGCCAATTACAGCTTTCATACAGTATTTGGTGGAAGGAATTCGCACGAGTGCGGTGACGCCATGGCAGATGAATAATATAAAAAGGGAGAGGCAGGGTGCAAATGGTGCATGTTTCGGCTAATTAAATGAACTTGTTTAGCTTTGTACTTTGCCTTATACTAAATTAAAGTATAATTTATACTTTTGTTTTTGTTTTGTTGTTGCTCTGCACAAGCATTTAATCTCTAATTTCATCTGCAGGCTAGTTTGGTCTTTGCCTTATATTTACGTTCTGTCCTCGGTTGTTCATGATATGCGATGGCGCTTTCCAGCATGAATAATCACCTCCATTATCTCTTGTATATCAGACAATAAAGCTGCCTGGACACTCAAGAGTGCCTCTTCAATCTGGGGATCATGAAAATGAACAACATTGATCATCAACTATACACCAGTAAACTGGTGACAGGATCATGAGCACCCAAGGCTCAGCCATGGCCACAGGGACCAAAGGCCAGCTCGTCTGGTTCGATCCCACATAATAGCTATTGCAGTGGTGCACTACAGCCCAGGGCCCAGTAGGTCAACAAGCCCATGGACTCCAAACTCACAACCTGATCGAGCTCCAATGGGATGTGCTGGACAAACAAGTCAGATCAACTGAGGTCCCATCATACATCCCACAGCACCCAAAGCATCCACTGCCAATGTTCTGGTGCCACTGCGCCATGCACCAAGGGGCCAGAGCTGCCCAGATGGCATAAGGGGAACCCAAAATCTAGGTGGTTTTAATGTTAATGGCTTTAATGTTATGTTGAATTTGGTGATATACTGTACGTCCATCAATCTAGGAATCTCTGTAGTCCAACCAAGGATCGCGGAGGCCAGTGGTGATACCCATTGTATTTATTCCCATTTTACGTCCATGGTAGGACCTCCGGTAAACAGTCACACACTACGGGCAATTTAGGAATGCCAGTTAGCCTAATCTGCATGTAGTTGGATTGTGGGAGGTACATGCAAACTCCAAGCACACAGACCCAAGGCGGGAATTGAACCTGGACCCTGGAGGTACGTACAAGGCGACAGTGCTAACCACTAAGCCATCTCGATGCCATAAATAAATAATAAAGCCTTTTATTATTTTTATTATTATTATTATTTTTAATCTCAGTTAGAAATATGGTTTCCTTTATCATTTTGCTGCAACTCACCCTGATGCCGTTTCTCCAGGAGCGGGAGCTTCCTTTTTCGTATTTCAACGCATGAGAATGAAAATAATAAATCCACGTCTAATCTTTTTGATTTATGTTCCTCCCCTTGCTTCCCACAGGCGCAACAAGCCTGAAATTTTTAACCACTTTTTTAAAGATTAAAAAATGCTTCTAACATTTATTTTTACACAATTTAGCATAAAAATATATTTCTTTGCACATAGACCAGAGTCACACCATAGTGTTTATATTTCCTCAATCCACTTACCGAGATAAATTCAGTGTCACGTTTTCACCATACGCTGTGTATTTCCATTCAGACTGCCAAAGACCAAATAACTACCAAATATTTCAGTATTTCCAAAGACCAATCAGGAGCAGTTTGTTGACTTTTAATGATGCTAGAGCTCTGGGACTTGACAGATGATTTGTTGGACAGCATGATAAAGATGTGTTCCGACTGTGTAGGAACACTCAACATAATACATAGTATACTTGACAAATAAATAGAATATATAAACAAACACTTTGTTTAGATTGGTTTAAATTTGATAATTTCAGGACATAAGTGTTAAAGGCATGATTTGACGTCTGAACTGAAGACCTATTATGAAACTTATGTCTCAAGGTAAATTTTTTTATTTAACTTATAATTAGATATGAAGATATTTACACCTGATGCTATTTTAGCCTTAAAACATTTTTCTCTTCTCGCTGCACTAATCAAACATTGACGCCACATCACACAGGTTGCTAACTGAGATGGGACTCTATTTGAGAATGTTTTACATTTACACTTAATTTACACACTGCTGAGTGTCTCTGTCGAGTCTACCTGTGCTCTGTGTGTGTGTGTGTGGCACAAAAAATAAATATGAAGCTAATTAAGAGTCTACAGACGTTAGCTACAGTGTAATTCTAAATGTGTGACAAATTAAAGTTTGGAAATCTTAATATATCTAAAAGAATTCTTTTTATGAATAAAACTTTTAAATTAAACTTTTAAATTAAACTTTAATTCGTCAATGTTTGTCATGTATATTTGTCATGTATATCTAAATTCAGATTTATCATAGTATTTTAGCATGATACTTTTAAATTTATTTAAATGAATGCGATCTTAAGGGGGTTTGTCTGTGATTTGGTTAAATTTCCGTGCTGAAGTTATTCCAAGGTGAACTGTAACAGTTTGAAGGTGTTTTTTTTTTAGACTTTACAGGTGGTTTGCGCCTCTGTACTGTATAGGGAATTATAGCATGAAAAAATATCCAGAATTTCTTGTGTAGCGTTAACGTGGACAGCTTTAAACTGGAACTAATATTGGACTACTGGAGCGTCGAAAAAAACGCTGTATGCTCTGTTCACTAAACTACTAAAGAGTATGCTCCAATAGACACTAAATCCCACCCTGCACACTAAACTACTAAATAGTACATTCTGATAGACACCAAATCCAAGGCTTAATTCCACCCTGTGTACTAAACTACTAAATAATACACTATAATAGGCTCTAAATCCACGGCTAAATCCCACCTTGCACACTAAACTACTAAATAGTATGCTTTAGTAAATACTAAATTCACAGCTAAATCTGACCCCGCACGCTAAACTACTAAATAGTACGCACTAATAGATACTAAATCCAACCTTGCACACTAAACTACTAAATAGTATGC
>JAQMYL010000015.1:2770229-2781609 GCA_030014365.1 Clarias pachynema | reverse complement strand
TTAAATAATTTGTTTTATGGATACGTTATTTTAAAAATAAATAAATAAATAAACTTGTTTGTGTCATGGATCGATTTTTTCCCCTTCATCTTTCCCCCTCTAATATTTGAACTGTGATATTCTGCTGAAAGTGCCTGAAAGAAAGAAACAATACACACACACACACATACAGACACACACACACACACACAAACAATAGACCGCAAAGTAATACTCACAGACCTTAAATGCTCATTTTGTTCTTTGAAGAGATGGAAAAGACAGAGAGGGAATGAAACACACACACACACACACACACACACACGCAGAACTCATGTCCTCCAGGGACCATAATGCACTTTGGAGCTGAAGTGGGCAATAATGAGCCACCAGGATGAAGTACTTTAAAACACACACACACACACACACAGACACACACACACACATGGACAGATACACACACAAAAATCTGTCTCACACCCTTATTTTCCTTCTCTCTATTTTTATACACACACACATACACATATAAAAATCACACCTTACATTTGGTCCTCCTATCATTCATCCCTACTCTCTTCACTTGTGAGATCACACACACACACACACACACACACACACTGCTCTCTCACTCGCTGACGTTTCATCACCTACCAGGCTTTAGATTACGCCTGACACTCCTCTCTGTCGTCAACACATTAACATAATTACTTTAGCATACATCAGCACACACACACACACACACACACTGTTGCTCTGTTCCTCTCTAATGTGTACGCAGAAAGTCTGAGAAAATTTGCTGTACAGCTTTACTAAATGAACTTAAGCTGCAAAAGAGAGTTTCAAAGCTAAAAGAGAATAAAGAGAAGATGAGAGAGAGAGAGAGAGAGAGAGAGAGAGAGAGATGTGCTAATGAAGAGTAAAGTTAATACCAAAACACACATCATACTGTATCTCCAATTTCTTATTCAATTCATTAGTTTCATTAAAAATAATCCTCAGTATCTTCACACGTGGATGTGGAGCGTCTGTGTCTCACTGCAGGGGGAAAAAAAAGAAAGAAGCAGAAAAGATAGTAGATGGAGAATGAGGAGACGAGATGAGAAAAAGGGACAGAAAAGCAAAGATGCAGTGTGAAAAAAAAGAAGACATGTTACAACTAAAAGAGTGAAGAGATGCAATGTGACCAAAAAGAAGAGAAGGAATAAGGGAGAAGAAGACAGGAGACAATGTGATGAAAAAGATGAGAAGAAAAGAGAAGAGGAGAAAGGAAATGTGATGTGAAAGAATGAAGAGATCAGAAAAGGAGATAGAAAGAATAGAAACCAGAGTACCAGCAGGAGAGCATGCAAACTCCATGCACACACCCCCTCAGCTGGGAATCGAACCCTCGACCCTGGAGGTGAGAGGACACTGTGATGACCCCTACACCACTACACCACTGTGACAAACCCCGGAACAGGAAGTGAGTGGTGTAATGTGAAGATGAAAGCAGGCTTACCAAAATCAAAGATTTTTTTTTTATATATCAAATTGGAAACATATTTATTTATTTATTTATTTATTTGAGCTAATCAATCAATTACGGCTGGGTAAAAAAAATTTTTTTTAAAGGTCTGAGTTAATAAATTTTTTATTTCATAGATTCAATCTAAGTACTCATTATTGTTCAAAATATCTAGCCGTGTTAATGCTTTTTAAATTTTATTTATTTTTTGGTTTTTAACTGGAACGTTTCCATTCAGAATCATAAAAAAATAAAAAACACTTCTCTTATAAAAAAACAAATCTGGACCCCTTAACACTCTAAACTATAAATTATTCTCATAATTTAATAACATTTTAAAAATGTGTTTCCAGTGTTGCTATTTTGTACGACGCTAATTAATTTGCATGTCATTTACATATTCCTCTGCATACCTTTTGCATATTTATTGAATTACCTAAAGCTGGCAGTGATGAAGCGATCCTGTTACTTTGATTACTTTGCCTCATATATTTATAAATAATGAAAGCCAGTGACAGAGCAGGTAGTCATCGACGGCGGTCGTATTAATGCCAGGAGAATTCGCTCGGGTTCTAGAGCGAGAGCGGCGAGCGCTTGGTTGCGAGCGTTATAGCTGGATATATAGGGTAGATGAAGCCATCTGCATCGCAAAACGCTCCGAATACGTTCCAGCTCAACCTCGTCAAACCCAGCCAGAGTTACACCGACCCCTTCTTTCCATCTTTCATTCATCTCCTCTTTCATCTGTCCATCCATCATTACTCTCTCTATCTCTCGGTGGGTCCGTGGACACCTGCTGACATTTTACTGCACCAGATTACCACCACATTACCACGAGCACCAGAGCTAGTGTTTATATCAGGACGGAGAGGATGGGGAAGGAAAGGACGGAGGAGGAGAGTCTGAGAAAATGCATTAAGGTACATGAGAGAACAGAGAGAGGAGATAAAAGGAGGAAATCTGATAAGGAAGAGGAAGATGAGATCTTATTAAAAAAGAAAGAAATACACGACTAAAGAATCTTGAAGAATCAAATATTACAAAAGGACAAGAAAATAAAATTGGAGAACAAGGAGAATGGGGGTGGGGTTGGATGAATGTCAAAGCAAAGAAGAGATCAAGAAAAAGAAGAAGAAGATAAAACTGGGGGGAAAAAACAAGACGAGAATAAACAAAAATAAAATATGGTGTATTATTATATAAATTATGGTGGTAAAGATGATTTTAAAGAAAAGAGGACAAGGAAAAGAAGAGAAGAGAAAAAATAAATGAAAATATAGATAAAGAGAAGAGAAGATGAAACGACTGGTGGAGAGAGAGAGAAAGAATGCGGGTTCAAATGTGAGAAGAGAAAAACTGGGAGGAAGGATGTGCAGTGAGAGAGTGATGTGGGAAGAGGAAGAGAGTCAATATAGAGCGATATTAATGTACATGAGAGGAGAGGACACTGGAGGAGATTAAAGGAGACGAGTAAAAGTGGGAGGATAGAAAAATAAATACAAAAATTAAAAAAAAATGTACTGCTAATTACTGAAGAGTGGAAATAAAATAAAATAAGATTTGAAAAAAGAAGAAGAAAAGATTTTTAAAAAAAAGAGAAGAACTCTTAAAACTAATAAAAAATAAAGGTACGCAAAAGGAGATAAAAACACTCAAAAGGAAAAAAAAATGCCAAAAAAGTGAAAAAAAAAATGATTAAGATTGGGAAGAGGAGGCGAAAATAAAAGAAAGAGAAGATAAACTAGAAAAGAAGACAAGCAGGGAAAAAACATAAACAAAAATAAGAAAGAAATAAGAAAAGAAAACGATAAATACAGACCCTAAGTGTTGTTGCTATGGTTACACAGGATGTTATCTCGAGGCCAGCTTCATGCTTGATGAAAACGGTTCCATGCAGCGTCGTCATTAGCATTAGAATCATGACTTATTTTTATTTCCACAGACGTTTACTAAAAAGATTTGCAATAAAGCGTAACACTGTTAGCAATTTGCTCACTAGCTAAGTTACCAACTGAAGTAAATGTTTGAGCTAGCCGTAAAAAACATTTATTTAGCGATCAGCGCTTATATACAGTACAGTATGTTTGTATATATAACCTCTTCCTAAAGGTTGTGGTTCGAGCTAGCGATTTTTGAAAATGGTGGACGTTTCCAGAAGACCTGAGCACGTCAATATTAGCATGCGAGCGTAGAATTAGCATTAGCGTGAAGAACATTGTGTTTATTAAATGAGTGTTTTCCACAGTTGTGCTATGAAGCACTTAGCGTCCAACGTCGCTGAACTTTAGCTTCGGATCGCGATAACCGTGAAGCGTTTTAGTTGCCATGGAGACGAATTCTTTGTTGGCGATGCCACTTGATGCGTTTTTCCTTCGGCGGATTTTTCATTCTAAATGGTTTGGAGTGATACTCACGGCCGAGCGTCCTCTTCTCCCAGCACCACTCATTTTTGTTAGCCTAAAAGCCTGCCATTAAAGTACATTATACTGAGGATTGTTATGGAAGTAGCCCACGTCTAAACAGTGCTGAAACCTGAAACCAATTCATTCATCTCTCTCTCTCTCTCTCTCTCCCTCACACACACACACACACAGACATGCATCCAATAAACAAAAACACATTTTATTATTTCACATTGCATTCTCAAGCCACTCGCTCTTGATTTATTTCTATTTCATGTGGTTTCCATTCATGCATAAAACATCGCGACATAAATGATACCGACATTTTTAATGATCAAAAGTATTCAGCTAAAATTAATTCATTGCTTACCAAAAAAAGCATTGAACATGATTGAATAATTATCTACCAGCTATAAATAACAAGTTTTGAAGTTTTAGAGTTTTGTTTCCTGGTGGCGTGCCACGTTACCGCCGCAGACTAGCACCACGGGCTCAACAGACAAGCCGTGTGTTTTCAATTTAAAGCTTGGAGGGTTAGCGCATTCTTCACTGCTTCCACAGGTTCTCATCACTAACTTTTTCTTTCAAACAAGCCAAGCTCACAAATAAGGAAAAGGAAAGAAAAAGGCTATGAAAAAGATACTGTGAGCTAAATTAGCTAACGTGTTTGGTAATAAAGTCCATATTTCTAATAATCATTTATTGAAAAAGAAAATTGTACATGTACTTTATTACATAGGAAAATAGAAAGTAATTGTTTAAACTAGGCACCGGCCACATGTGCTTGCATCTGTATTATCGATGCAGGAAATATGAAATACTATTTACTGTTGCCTATTAATTTCGTTCATTGATATTTCGACTCCAGTGATACTACAAGTTCTATAGCCATTAAATATTGCCTAGTTTCATACTTGCTGGACATTGCCCATTTGGAGTGTACCACAGCCAAAATACATGGCGCCAGCAGAAAGACAATACAAATTTGGTTGGACCTTATTGACATTGTAACAGATCTCTTGAAATCCTGAGTGTGTTTATTTATTTATTTATTTATTTATTTTGTTGATATTATTATTATTATTATTATTATTATTATTATATGTATGGGTATGGGTGTGTATATGTATGTATCTGTGTATGTATAGGTGTGTATGTGTTATTATTATTATTTACTTATTTATTTTTTATTTTATTATTTATATGGGAAGATCTCGGGCTTTAATGTACAAAGTTATAAACCAAAAATGTTTAATAAATAAAGAATAAAAAATATATATATATATTGCCTAGTTAATTTTTACCCACGCTGTAATAGCTTCCATTCCAGTAAACACATACTGTACAGTAAATCTGCTAAAGATGTTTAGGATGCAGTAGTAGATCAGATGATGTATGTGGAAGGCGGCGGATAGCGCTTTCCTCTGATTGGTTTTCTTTTCTATCTTTTTAAAATTTGAAAAGAAATACTTCACACAATCCTCAACATACTGTAGATCACTCACCCTCAAGTATTATTTACTCATTCACTCATTGTCTATATCGCTTTATCCTGTGTACAGTGCCGCAGGGTGTCTAGAACCTATCCCAGGAGACTTAGCATTCTGGCAACACCAATTTGAATAATATGGATGTCTTTGGACTGTGGGAGGAAACTAGAGTGCATGGAGGAAACCCATCAAGCACAGGACAGAACATGCAAACTCCATGCACACAGACCCCGAGGCGGGATCGAACCTGGACCATGGAGGTGCAAAGCAACAGTGCTAACCAGTAAGCCAATGTGCCGCCCCTCAATTTTTTTTATTCTCTTTGCGCATTATGTAGCCATTAGTGCTGCTACTGTATCTTTTCAGATCCTAAATAATCTAGCTAAGCTAGCGGTACCGGTTATTTCTGCCCGTTGTCATAGTTACGTACAATACAGTTATTGCAGCAACATATTTGAACACACTTTAATTAAATATATTCACATTAAAATGTTTGGAGTTATAAATACGCAACCAAGACACACATATACTGAGCATTAGCTTGCGAATGAGCTAGCAGCGTGTTGGTTAATAAAAACAACCTGTTAGCATTGATTTTTTAGCCCGTTGTCATGGTTAGAATCCTCCTTTAGCATTTACAACGTGCATTCAAATGAGATAAGTGACTCTTTTGTTTTCAACACAGTTTAACATACATTAATCAAATATGTTAAAATAACACTGTTACTAGGCAACCAGGGTGCACAGAGATGGAGCATTAGCTAGCTAACAACCTGTTAGCATTGATAGCTGAATGAACGTTCTTCCTGCTAAGGTTCTGCTTAGAGTTAACAGCTTACAGAACGTTACAGACATTTCCAAACACATGGTTTCTGAACGCCTGTGCATGTATTAAAGTGTAGAAAACTGCATATATCGACCTCGGATGTTTGGAATGTTTCCGGAATAAAACATAAGGTGTAATTTTCAAGGAAGGAATCCATGACGGAGTGTGATGTCTCGTCTCCTTTGTACGGTAGACATGTCTCAAACGCTTGCAGTAATTAGAAATAGCGTTGTCAGTGGAGCCACCAGAACACACTCAACAAAAAGATGCACTCATTTTACAAGCGGAAAATTGCTGAGTGATACTGGGAGCTTTAACAGCGCGCCGTACATCATGGGGAATTTACATCTTTAACATCGTTTCCTTCCTTCGTGAGCGGGAAATTTGACGATGTAGGCTGATTTATACAGACAGTGCATGATCAGATGAAAGGCGAGATCATACTATGACGTTTGTTTTGTTTGTGTTGTTAGCTAATTTGCTAGTAACCAGTACCAATTCGAACCCTCAGCATACACCTGTATGAAATCCCTTTAAAGGCCTCTTTGTTTTTAAATCGTGACTATATTCGACTGTGCCAGCTTAACTCCTCCAGTTCTCCTGTTGTGCTCAGAGTATTTATTTCTTGCTCCAACACTTTTAACTGAACTCGTTAACCCCCCCCCGCCCCCCTCCCCCCTCCACCCCCCATACACGAGGTTAAAATACCCAGCACACACACACACTGAGCTAACACGCACTTTCAAACTCACACCCTTATTAGAGTTATACGGGGTGTGTTAATGAGTTGAGGAGTTTAAAACGGTGTTAAAAAACTCACCTGTGGAGAGAAACTGCGAAAACTGTAATAGCAGTGAGAGCAAGAGAGCAAGAGAAAGTCATATTAATAGTAAAGGGATGTGTGGTGAGTTTTCATGCTTTGTGGATTTTCCCATTTCCTTCTGTAAATTACTGTACACACACACCCAGAGACACGCACACACGGTGGATGTGGCCAAATGGTGCTTTTTCGGTGAAATGTGGTTATCAGTGTACACAAATATAGCTCCAAACCATTTAACCTTTCGACTAATTTGAATAATAGACTCCGTACTTATATGGCGAAACTGAAATGTTAAAAATGAAATGCAATTTATATATATGGAGGATATATCTTTTCTTTTTTTTTGGTTTGTGGTATACCATGACACGAACAGGTTTAATGTACAGCTTTAATTTTTTGTCCTAAAAGAAGAAGTATATAAAATTTGAAATCCTTCCAAGCAGCAGCGTTTCTGGCCTTGCCAATGGACTCGGGCAGAGCGCCGGCCAGCTCTAGCAGGAAGAAGCGGTGATTAAATTGCTTTTAATGCCTAATTATGGCAGCGGGTTTGAAACTCGCAGCGAGAAAGAGCCGAGAGGTGAGACGAGAGGATTTTCCTCCAGTCTGCCACCTGTCATAAGTAATAACCACTTCCCTCGTTCCTTTGTGCAAGAAAGAAGAAGGCAAAAAAAAAAAAAACAGCAGAACAAATACACTCATTTATTCGATCTGGTTCACACTGGGAGGTGGGACGACCATGATGCCCCTCAGCGAACCCTCAACGGCGCTACTCTCATCGCCCCGCTCGTCGACAACCTCGTCTCTCTCAGTTCTACACCCCAGATTTATTCATCACTCATACTCAGGAGCGTTCACACACACACACACACACACACACACACACACACACAAATCTAAGATTCTGTTCGAGGAGACTCACTAACTTCAACATTGATTAACCAACTCCATACTGTATGAGTATCGATGAGTTACTCTGATTTTATTTATGGATTACACTGCAAGTTTATATTGATTACTTTATTAGTGTAAATAACACACAAGTTTAGAAAAAATAAAGAAGCTCAAAGCAAATGACTGGCTGTTTGGGACAAAAGTAATGGATTACTGTAGTAATATATTAAGAAAGAGAGTGTTCGATGAAATTAGTGCTTCTTTTTTTCAGACAACTAGTTAGGAATGCAAAAGGAACCAATTTAGGATCATGTGTATAATAATAATAATAATAATAATAATGGGGGACTGGTAGCTCAAACGGCTAAGGCACTAGGTTGTTGGTTTGGGGATCTGAGGATCCGGGCTTAAGTCGTGCCGTCGGTGGGTTGCCACACCCCATACTACTCCCCCACTACATGCAGTGCCGGTCCCAAGCCCGAATAAAATGGGAGGGTTGGCATCTGGCGTAAAACCTGTGTCATGTTGTGATGGTCTGCTGTGGCAACCCATTGACAGGAGCACCTGAAAGACCAACAACAATAACAATAATAATTTGGGCAATTACGTAATGCAAGCCATTTAATAAGGACAACATCCATTAAATTACCATTATTATTATTATTATTATTATTATTTAAAAATTACCTACATATTGCCATTATTAGTAGCAATAGCATTTCTTGGTATAATTTTAAATATTTATTTGTGTTTTGTTTTCTGATATAATATAATAATAATAAAAAAGACATACTATGTATTTATTTGTATTTTATAAGAATGATGGTTTACATATGTGGACAGATGAACACATATGTTTTATAGAGCACAAGGTGTTCCACAGGTCCAGGACCATGTGAGCGGAAACATAACAGCGAAACTGAACAATCTTCATAAGTTGCTCTGTATGTCTTCTGTTTTTCTCAAAGTCCTGTGTGTAATATTATTTGCTGTTGTTTTTCTTCCTGCAATATGCAATAATTGCAAAAATAATACGCATTAACTCTGTAATGCTGGACTTATGGGACGCGCTTATAATGAAATATACACAAATCCATTTTCTATATGTGGAGCAGAACAGGTATTACACAGGTTTATGGTCGTACTTAGAATCTAATATTGTCCTCTAGAAAGAAGAGTTGGAACTCAAATAAATGTCACGTAAGGCCCGCAAGGCGCGGTTAAAAATAAACGTCCTCTGGAGTGGACAAAAATGACAAAACGATCCGTCTCTCGGGAAGATATTATCATTCCATATTTTACTAACAACGTAAAAGATTGGCTGATGAAAATAGATGAGCAGGCAGGGTCGTTAAACCGTGACAGGAAGTTCATTGCGAGAAAGCTCTGAATGATGGAGAGAGAAAGAGAGCGAAAAAGAGAGAGAGAGGCGGACAGAATTGAGATGTAGGAATTGTCCACCCTCGTCTCTGTAAGTAACTCACGATGCCACACAAATGAGCTCCTTAGGTCATGACCCTGAAAGGCGTGTCAGTTCCTATTCCGCTCAGTCGGACAGGCATAATGGCGCTAAAATAATTTCAGAGATTGCATTTTTCTGATTAGCTACACCTCGTTAGCCGGCGGAATAAATACATTAGGGCTATCAGAAGGTGCTAACGCTTCCTGTCTCACTCTCGATGTCAGGAGCAAGCGTGAAATCGGGTTGGAGGTTTTGACATCGCGTGCCACGCCTAAATGAAGCGCTGTGTAAAATCTGACAAATTAATTTAGCATTCCGAGAGGACAGAGAGGTGACGGGCGCGTGGGGTGATGTCGCTATTGGTTAGGGTGAAACGTTTTATTTTAAAGGAGCAGCATGTGCGCAAAACAAAAATGAAAAAAGTTTTCATTAGCATAAATGTACTTGAGCGACCAAGACATTAACATTTCTTTAGCTTTGAAACTTGTCCAAAATACCGTATATGCTAATGAAAACATTTTATAAGTTCTTTTTGCTTAAAATTCTCTCTCGATAATTGTTTTTTTTTTCTTGCACGTCATTTAACTGAGAACCCAAGCACAACTAAGTCAAGAGACACACTTTAACAGTAATCAGATATGACATTATGCTAACATTCTCTCAATTAGCAAAGCAACTCCATATGATGTCAGCGAGACATAATTATCTCTCGCTGTGCTGATATTGGCGAGGTGTGTAGTTTATGCGTACAGTATACTGTATGTTTGTGTTTGTGTGTGTGTTTAATGAGTTTGTGTTTAAAATGTCAGTATTTCTATTTAAAATTTAACGCTAGCATGGAATCAAACCAAACTAGCAGCTTGAGAAGAAACGGATTAATTTTCCTGAGTCGATCCCCGTAGAGCTTCGTGTTAAAATGTCCAACTTTACAACAGAAATCAACATTTGGTTCATTGCCTCCAACCACTCCAAACACCTGGTTTGGTCTTCATAGCTAGATTTCCAATTCATGACAACTGTAGGGGTTAAAATTATATTAAGGAATAGAATTCTTTTGCATAATTAATGCAAAAGAAATGTAGGACTTGAGACGGGACGATGTGTAGGGTTTGGACGCTCCCACAGTTGAGCTTCAAACCCGCTCCTCAGAAAACCTATGGGTCCCGTCACAGAGGGTTTGTCCAGGTCTTATACGCTCTATGTTGTTAGCTACAAGACAAGAGCAGCTGTTTGGTCTACTGTACCACATTTGTCAAAACCTTCACAAAACACTTTTGGTGATTTGGTGATACCTGATATTTGGTACACAGACAGTCAGACATGGGCAGGATAAGCTTAGGGTAATTCTGTCTTACGAATGAAGACGTAAATAAAATACCCACCATAACCTTATCCTTCATGAATTTTTATGAGACAGCGAGAAAGAGAAAGTAAGAGAATAAAAGAGAGAGAAAGAGAGAGACTCCAAATTGCTGCTGATGAAATGTATTGCAAATAAGTGTTGCTGATGCATGCCTGCTTCAGTTTCACAAAACAACAACTGCAACTCCTTCTGTAGCAAACACTCCCCTGTCCACATCACTTAAACTTCACATTCTCTCTTCCACCCAATAAAGAAAGGAAGAGAGAGAGAGAGAGAGAGAGAGAGAGAGAGTTCATCCAGATGCAGTGTATCGTTCGAAGGCCTTACTGAATCCAATTAGATTTACAACACTGAGGCGGAAAGAAGCCATTAAACGCTTGGTGATGAAGCAGCACGATTTCATTAGCTCGCTGACAAAAGGGCCGAACTTTATTTAAACACCCGGGACGTGTCGTTTTCTGGCCTCTTGCTTTTCACTGCTGCTGCTTTAGCAGGGTTTGTTGTGGTTTACAGCCGGTACGATTCTTCCAGTAAACATAAACAGAACAAAATGTGGCAGAAACTACACTACCGTTCAAAAGTTTTAGAACACTTTCTAACTCCATGATGGTTCCTGATGTTTATTTCTTTCTACATTGTA
>JAQMYL010000015.1:2682891-2695331 GCA_030014365.1 Clarias pachynema | reverse complement strand
TATACTCACGTTGTTGGACTTTGAACTCTACTTTGACCTCTGTGTCTCTCTTTCTCACACACACACACACACACACACACACACATGCTTAGACATACAAAAAACCTGGCTTACTGACATACAAATCACACACTGCTAAAATAAAGTTAAAAAAAAAACCCGCAATACAAACACATCACTTTTTTTCTTTTAATTAGTGAAACCTTAGTTACTTTACACATTATTTTGAAGTATTTTAAATAAAGCTCCTCTACTGATTTATGCTAATTATTATGCCTTGCAGGACACTGTGTTAAGGTACACAGGAAATTTATTCCTTTATGTATTTTACTTCCATATTGTTTTGGGCCAGTAGAATTGAGCATTATTATTTACAGCACATTATGATGTTATTTATTTTTTGATCTTACTCAATGTACTTGATGTTCCCTTCTTTTAAGAGTAACTTTAGTTCATATCTGCACTGGTTTCAAGGGGAACAGTCTGAGTTGGCCGTGTACGCTTTTGCTGTATTGGAGTTTATTAAAGAAGATACACAGTGTTCCCATTAATAAAATGGACTTTGGTGAGGTCTGATGTACTCGGATACGGATCCCCAGCATGAAGTCTCCCTAAGCAGCTTTACAGGGTTCTGGAATTACATTTGGATCCATAATGAAGAAGACAGATTTAACAAACATGAGAAACAGTGGCTGTTATGGAGTGAAGGGGAACCCCTGAGTGGAACCAAGGACGCAAATGGGAAAACATTGTCTATATATGAAGTCATCTTTTCAGATGAAAGTAACTTTGCATTTCATTTGGAAATAAATGTCCCAGCGTCTGGACGAAGAGCGGAGAGGAACAGAATCCGAAGTCCGGCGTGAAGTTTCCACAGTCAGTGATGATTTGGGGTGCTATGTCATCTGCTGGTGTTGGTTTATTCTACTGTGTTTTATCAAGGCCAAAGTCAACACAAGATTTTAGAGCACTTCACGCTTCCCTCTGCTGACAAGCTTTATGGAGATGCTGATTTCCTTTTCCAGCAGTAGCACCTGCCCACACTGTCAAAACTGGTTTGGTGAACATGATATGATTGTGTTTGACTGGCCAGCCAACTTGCCCGATCTAAAACCTTAAAGAGAATTTATGAGCAATTGACAAGAAGAAGGTGAGAAACACCCAACCTAAAACTACAGATCACTTAAAGGCTGTGATCAAAGCAACCTGGTCTTGAATATGGCCTCAGCACTGCAACAGGCTAATCGCCACCACGCCATGCCGCAATGATGCAGTAATTAGTGGCAAAGAAGCCCAGACAACAGTGCATAACGTAATATTTTTTCACAATTTCTGTATGATAAATAATTTTTGATTAATCTTGGAAAATATTCAAATATTTAGAATTTTTTTTTTTTCATGACCTGTAAGCCGTAATCATCAAAAATTAAAACAAACAAAAAAAAATGCTTGAAATATTTCACTTTCAATGTAATGAATCTAATGTATATCAGAGTTTCACGGTTTAAATTAAATTTAAAAGAAATGAACTTTTTCATTATATTAAATTTTTTTTAATGGCACTGTATCCAAACACATGCACACAATTAAAATAAGATCGCAAATCACAGTAGTTTGACAAAGATTTGGTAGTAATGCTTTCTACCAGTGCACACACTCATGCACCCGATCACACACTATGGGCAACACCATTATTATGGGCAACATCAATTAAAATACGAGTGTCTTTGGACTGTGCAAGGAAACCCACCAGGGCCAGGAAATACATGCAACTCATTCATTTGGGAACAAACAGCAACAGACTTTCATCTACATTACAGTGATGCTGTCCAAAACTCTGGACCGATAAAAAGACAAGAAACGTTCGTATCGCCAGAGACTTGACACTTTTGTTCATTTAGATTTAACTCCGTCTGCATGTGATGTTTGTAAAAACAAAAAACAAGACTTCAACCATAAAAAAAAAGGAAAAAAAACAAGCCAAATAATCAACTTACTGTCTGGGTACCAGAGTGATTTATTCCTCTGAGACTACCACAACCTGCCAACAATCACGGTGCATTTTCTAATTATACAACACCAAATCATATTTTATCTGTTTACTCGCATGGACACTAGCTTATGATCCACTTACGCCCTGATAAACCATCATGACGTGTTGTAAATATTGAACGCTGAATTGCTTTTAATTCTGTATTTCCAGCCTCATTGTGGCGCTAAAGGTAAAATATAAAGGATTGTTTTGGACAAACAGACAAATGCATACAAACACAATAACCTCACGAGTCACATATTAAACCCTAGCTTTACACATCCAGAGTTAATTGACACTCCGGTGTAATTACTCGTCAATAATTGCATGTAATTTAGACTTAATGGACGCGAAGGTGCAATCACTCTTCAATAATTACATACGAAAGCCATTGCAATAAACTCAAGAGTGAGTGCCAGGCTATAAACAGTGGTGTAGATGGTTTAGTGGCGTTTTTGACGCACATCACCGACAGCAAGGATGTTTTGGCTCATGATGACTATCAGATTTCAGAGGACCGTGCTATTGAAAATGCGTTCTGCATTAAAGCCAGTGTTTTCTGCAGACCATAGTGGAGACATCATGTAAAAAACATTTCTTTAGTCCACCTGCATCTATATTAAACTGCTATATGAATGATTTATTATTAGCGATGTTCTTTTATTTAACTCCTCAGGTACGGCTGAGAAGCTTAAAGCACGCTGGAGGCGATATTCATTTCAACCATATTCTTATTGTTTCACTCACTTTCTATAAGCTACACCGTAATGTGATCTCTTTATATACACCATATACTTTATATATCATCTATACAGTATGGTCGGAGGGCGAAAAAGTACATAAGCAAATAAGGTAAGTGGGTCATTTAAGTAAGTAATTTAATTCAGTAAGTAAGTAAATGATTGAGTCCATCAGCCAGTAAGTAAAGTAAGTAAGAAAGTACGTGAGGTCAGTGAATCAGACAGTTATTCAGTAAGTACTGTAAGTAAATCAAGTATTGTGAATAAGTAAGGTATGTAAGTAATGTCAATAAATAAAATCAGTCGGTACGTAAGTAAATTAGGTAAAAGTAATAGTTCTTGAAGTGTCACACCCTACTCTAAAAATATCTATTTTATTTTATTAATTGTTTTATTTCATCTATAAATTCATTCATTATTTAAATGAACTAATAAAAGTACAAAAAGCCAATTAATAATTTAAGGTCTAGTAACAACTTTGTATACTATTTAATAAACTAACTTAAAAAAAAGATATATATTTTTAATATATATTTTTAATAACCCTAACTAATCAGAGCATTACACAGTTTAAAGCAGTTATGCCATTTTGAATTAAGCTTCCTGGATGGTAAGTATGTATAGTAAGTAAAGTAAAGTCAGTCAGTAAGGAAGGAATGTTAGTAAGTTAAATAAGTAAGTAAGTAAAGTCAGTCAGTAAATTCAATGAGTCACTCAGTCAGTATGTAAGTAAGCTAAATAAATAACTAAAGAAAATCAGCAAAGTCAGGTTAAGTAAGTAAATTCTGTAAGTAGAGTGAGTAAGACAATCAGTAAATAAGCAAGTAAAGTCAATTAGTTAATAAATAAGTATGTAGAGTAATTTAAGTAGGTATAGTAGGTAAGTAAGTACATAAAGTAAACAAAGAAAGGTAAGAAAAAGGAAGTAATTGTCAGTTAGTAAAGAACTGTAGGGACTTATGTATGTATGTTAAGTATGTTTGTAAAGTAAGTAAAGTAAGTACAAAATAAGTAAATAAGGTATGTACAGTATGTATGTATGTATGTATGTATGTATGTATGTAAAGTCAGTAAGTTAAGTAGGTAAGTAAGTGAATAAATAAATAGTACCAGAAATGTATTTAACTTTTTTTTAGCAGACCTTGTTTGTTAATTTATATCCTTATGCTGTAATATCCTATTCCAAAAATATATATTTTTTAAATTACATTATATTGTTTTAACAAAAAATGAGTTAATTATTTAAATGAACTATTAAAAATTTTAAAATAACATGATTATTTTACGATTAGTAGCAGTACATGCTATTTAGTAAACTAAATTAAAAAAAATTGTTTCAGGTTTGAATATTTAGAATTGAAAAAGCATAATAATTTCTGCATTTCACACTGTTTAAAGCAGGTATGCGGTTATGGATTGAGCTTCCCAAGGGCTGGTGAGTTACCGGTCGTTTGTATTTGAGTTTGTTTTTAAAGAGCCATTTAGCAGATGTGAAAAGGTATTTAAAGCTCGTCACATCGTTCAAAGCACCTCCGTAATTCTCTCTCAAACACATACCATCCCTCGTCTGATTGTTATCCCATCTAATATAACCTCGCATACATGCCGTTTAAGGCACCTGCTAATTATCTTCATTGTCTGGCTAAAACACGAGCTCAGGTACGAATAGCTCTTACAAAACCATGGACATGTTTCTGAAAGCAGGACTTCTGCTGGAGTTGAGAGGACCGGAGGAATCGTTCACAGATGGATACACGACTGAGCCGAAGGGAAAACACTGAGATCAATGCAGGGTTTCCAATTAGTCTCGATTGGCAGGGGTAGAGGAAGATTAGCGCCCGAGTGTCGATTAGATTTCCTGCTCTGTCAGACGGCCAAACAAAGTTAGCTCTTTGAATAATTGCTATGGCGGAGATGCGGAACCAAAAAAGAAGATCGATGAGAAATTATCCGGTTGGTGACGGTGCAGAGGGTGAAGATATTTTTCATAGAAAACAACATAACCTGAGGCGTGTTGAACACAGCATTTAGTGAGCATTTATTTATAGATAAATCAAGTTCATTTCACAAAGAAAATCCATAATTGTTAAACATAACGTAACCGAGGCGAAGAGGAAAAGACACCAAGCTTGCACAAATTTGAAGTTTAAAATATCGGGAAAGAAACACAATTCTGACTTTCTGACAGAAAAACATGTATCACCATGCCGACCCTAAAACCTCATTCACTCATTCATTGTCTATAACTCTTTATCTTGTATTCAGGGTTGCGGGGAGCCTGGAGCCTATCCCAGGAGACTTAGGACACGAGGGTGCGACCCTAAAATCTCTTATTTTTAAATAAATTTTTAATGTACGTGTTTTCATTAACATTTTTAGGTAAAATGTTCCTCTATGATCCTACAGGTGGTGCTCTCTAAACTATTCACACGTTGGCAGGCAGCGCAGCAACCTGTGTGTTGTCAACCTGAATTATTTGATAAGTTTGTTTAGAATTTTAAGAGTCTGGAAAAACAAAAAAATCAAATCAGGATATATATTTTTCAAACTTTGTTACTTACAGAATCGCAATACAAATCGATTCGGCACAAATGTATCATGAAAATATTGTATCGGCTGGTCCCTAGTGGATCCCGAATCCAAATTATTCTGTTTTGATGTCAGAATAATGTAAAAGTTGTTTTTCCAAGGCTCATGAACGCAACTTTGTTACAAACCTTACTCTAAGTGAGAGATACTGTCAGCTCAGACAATATCCATAATGAACATGTTTAAATTATTGATTGACCTCCAGAAATCTTATATTCATATTTTGTCAAAAGTACTGTACATTGGAGTCCCTCAATTAAATTTCACTGAACACCATGCTATCTGTTAAACACACACACACGCACACACTCACAGTTACTGAAAAGTAGCTAGAATGCTCATTGATCTCGGTGTTTAGCAAGAACAGTGCATGATTTATTGCCTAAACAGTTGTTTCTTCCACAAATTCAACTAAACTTAAGTCACAATCGAAATCCAGTAGAGTTACGCGTCTATGTACAATACGAAGCATGGAACAAGTTTATTTTAGAATTAATAACTGTAATCCATACTCAGTAACTCATTTCAATTCTGCTAGTTAAATTCCTTAAAATTGCACTCTATCCAAAAGAAAGAACCGGACAGAGACATACAGGCACGTTGAACGCAGCATTTAGGAAAATCAGACTAGTGTGAGAAAGTATTCAACACATGATTTGTGAATAATGTTCAATCCAGGATTGAATGTTCGTTGGTTCATCACAGTTTCACAAGACTATACAGTATTTCTGTCACCCCCCCAACCATAAACATAAACATAGAATTTACGTTCCATTCATTAAGCACCTATACCGGCTTTTCCTCCATGATACCATGTGATTAAACGCCTGCTGTAATATCACTAAACATCGGAAAATACAACATGCAGAGAAGTTCAGAGGCTCATTAAATGCAGCATTCGTTTCTCCAGGACAAACATCACACAGTTCACAGAACCCACGTTCATGCTCAGGGTCCATTATTAAGCCATGAGAAATAGTTGCTTAAAACTACATTTAAACTAAATTTTTAATTCCTTAAAACTACTTAACTACTTTTAAACACTGTAATCTGCCCAAAGGCCACTGAGTATGTGTGAGTGTAAACGTTTAAAAGATCAGTTCTGGGTAAAAGTCTGTTATTCTTGAAATCATCTAAACACATTACACACGCAGACGTGCCTACTGTATGTTTAGAGTAACATGTGCAGTGGAATATAAGTAAGAACAACAGCATGAGGTTATTGAACGCTGCATTTCATAAACGGGTTTGAGACTGAGACAGTGCAGTGAGGTTCAGGTCAGCATTATATTCTCTTATTAACAGATAATAATTCTATTAAATAAAGAGAAATGTTAAAAGAATTCTGTAAATGAAAGGAGAGAAAAATTAAAAAATCAACCTGTGTAAGAACAAAAACATTTTGAAGCAAAGTGTGTAAATATTCCTTAAGACTTCTTAATATTAGACAGAAGATGCTCTCTACCAAAAAACTAAATCACACATGAATAGAAAACCAGAGAGCCGTTGAACGCTGCATTTAGCAGGTATAATATAAGGAGGTGTTTTACTTCATCATGACAATCTGTCATTACAATACAGCATGAACGATTCTGTTACCAAACAAACACACAAATACTGTACACCCTCTACCACAAGACCAAAGCACCGTGAGCAGAGACTGAGAGAGCCGCTGAACACTGCATCGAACACGAAGGAGAACAGGAGATAAACCCCCGTGGCATACATGCCACTCCACACACACACTCATACACACTCATACACACTTACTCATACACACACAGATTCAGATATACAGTAAAGCCCAGTATCATATACGTCATTCCACAAACACACACACACACACGTACACACACACACACACACACAGATTCCGAAATAAAGCCCAGTGTCATATACGCCATTCCACAAACAAACACAAACACACACACACACACACACACACACACACACACACACACAGATTCCGAAATAAAGCCCAGTGTCATATACGTCATTCCACAAACAAACACACACACACACACACACACACGGATTTAGAAATACGTAAAGTGTCATGTACATCACTACACAAACAAACACACACAAGCACACACACACACACACATACACATGCAAACACACAAATAAAGATACAGAGCTTCAGATATAAAGCCCAACACACACACACACCCACACACACACACACACACACCCACACCCACACACACACACACAGTGTTAGACTCGGCAGAGAGGATCAGATCCACACTCAGACAGCAGAGAGCAGCAGTCCGGGTCCTACCTTTGAGCACACTTCGGCCGTACACTAGATCCCTCGAGAGGCGCAGGGAATAAAGGCTTTGTGAAAATCCTGACTTGCACAGCGGCGCAGTCAGCTGCATCTCCCCGAGCATCCCCTGTGGGACAAAAGACACAAACACACACACACACACACACACACACACACATACACACTATTGATTTCCTGTGGACTGCCATGACCTCGATAAGAGGAGTAAGATCATGGACAGCATGATCTTTGCTGCTCTGAGTGTGTGTGTGTGTGTGTGTGTGTGTGTGTGCGTGTGCATGTTTCAGTAGAACATAGTAAACCTGTATGACATAAGAAAGGAAGAATGTAGGCAGCAATAAAACAATGAAACGAAAGGAAGAAAGAAATGACACATGACCTTGGTGCAGAAGTGTTTGTGTGAGCTGAGATTCGTGCACACTTCACACTCCTCCTTTCTTTCACCACACACACACACACACACACACACACACACACACACACACACACACACACACACACACAGATAATGGATTTTCAAATGACTGTGTGTTCATTTAGATATTTAGATGGAGAGCACTTCACTTCCTGCTCCCCACACTCCAGAGCAAAGAGTAGAGGAGCGGAGGAAAGGGCAAAGACAGAGAGAGAGACAGAGAGGGGATGTGTAAAGGAAGGACAAGAAGACAAACATTATCAAAAGCCTGAACAAGAACACTGGAACACAAAAAAGGATGTGAGAGATATAAAAAAAAAAAAAGCCCATAAGAGTGAATAAAAAAGAGATTCCTGCTAGAAGATTAGAAAAAGAACAAAGAGGCATGAGACACATGAGACAATGAGAATGATCTGAGAAAACAAGGAGAGACAAAAAAAAATAAAGGAAAAAAAGGAATATTAGAAATGACAAGACAATTGGAAGACAATTAAGAGAATTAGTAGAAAAGGAACATGTGTCAAAGTGAAGAAGAAGAAGAAGAAGAAGAAGAAGAGGGAACAAGTAAAGGAAGGAAGGAAGGAAAGAAGGAGAAGAAAAGAGATTGACCAAAAACATAAAAATAAGAATAAAAGGACATGGGGAGAGGAGACCAGGGAAAGAAACTCCTAAGAAAAGATGAAATAGGAAGTGGGAAAGAATAAAAAAAAGTAAGAAGGACAGAACAAAAAGTGACAGTCGAAAGCGGAGAATAAAGTCAAGACAGGAAGTATGAGGAGAAAAAATAAAGAGACAAATAATGCCAAGAATGAAAGAAAGAAGAGAGACGAGAAGGAGCTAATGTTTGGAATAAAAAGAAAGAAAAAAGAAATGGGAAAGTGAAGAAAAATAATAAGAATGAGAAAAGTAAAGTAAAAAAAAAAAAAACAACAGGAAAGAAGAAAAGAGAAGAGATGAAAAAAAGAACATCTTATCCTGAGACATCTCATTTGCATATTTATAAGCTTATTAAATGCATGCGCTATAATCCAGCCAATCAGCGATCGGTTAGTGTTGATGATGTTTCTGCCAGGGGTTCGTCCCGTTCCCTCTACCGGATACGAAATTATGGGATGTGACAAAGCGGTTGCCGAGATCACGGCTCGGGTTACACATTTGAATATTCATGAATTATTTAAATACATGAATAAATTAAAGGTTTCTCGCAGCTTTGTGCTCGGGTTTGTTCTTCTGACATTCAGTCACAGTGAGTTTGTGGAAAAATGAAATCAGATCTACAAAGACAGGAAGCACAGGAGGTTCTTTAGATCAGTGGAAGCTTCTTTTAACAGTTTTGTTAGTGCTGTAACTGAACATCATTCATGGTAATATACCACCGGAAGTGTTATATAAGGGGAATATATACCGGAAGAACCTTCTAGAGAACTGAAATCGTTTGTCGGGTTTGTTTTAAAACCAAAAAAAAAATCTGTAAAAAAACAACAACCATCCAAAAAGTAAATCTTCTCCAGTGCCATTTAAAAATGTATTCTCGAATATGTTGTGATTTGTTTGTGTGGCAATTCATACATTGCCACAGAAACTCCAAACATCAATTTGTAATATACTGTATATACATTTTTATTTTAACTTTACATATGCTTGCATTTGAGATCAAATGTCGTCATTCCTCTATAATCCTCCAGGTGACGCACTCTAAACTATTCATACATTGGCAGGCAGCACAGCATCCTGTGTGATTCATATATATATATATAAATAAATTGTATTTTTTTACTAAATGTTTCATTCTTGTCATTTTTATGTTTTTATGTTGAAAAAGGCAGTAAAGTTACCATAAAAGGTATAACTGCCTAAGGGAATAATTTTTCCAAAAAGTGAATATATAAAAAACATTTTTACATAAACATAAAGTTAAAGACATTTTTCTTAATATATATTAACACAAATTGGTGGCTCCAAACAAGAACACGTCAACTCTATGTACTCTATGTGGCCGCAGCAGAGAGAGTTTCTGAATTCACTGTGTATATACTTTATATATATATATATATATATATATATATAGGCCAAAAGTTTGGACACACCTTCTCATCTATCTGTCAATGGGTTTTTCTTTATTTTCATGACCATTTACATTGGTNNNNATTCATAGTTTTGATGCCTTCAGTGAGAATCTACCAATGTAAATGCTCATGAAAATAAAGAAAACACATTGAATGAGCGAAGGTGTGTCCAAACTTTTGGCCTGTACTGTATATATATATTGTATATTTGGTTCTTTGCCTGATTAAGGGATATAAAGTAACGTCAATGACCTTGATTTAACATAAAAATGACAACATTGGATATAAAAAAATTCATAAATAAGTATTGGAAATAGTCTTCTGGAAGTTCTATGCTAATCTGGGTATTTGTTCTCAATTACGGTTTTGAATCATTTTCAGGAAAATGAGATCTGAATGAATATACAGTAATAGCTGTACGAAAGAACCTTTGGATTTCTGCAGGTGTTTCTTAAACCATTTTTGATGGCACACAGAGCATCCATGTAAAAGGTTCTGTCAAAACATAGGACCACAAAAACTCCCTTTAGATTATTTAGGTCAATTTACCGAATGGTTCTTTAACCATTGTTGTTTTCAAGCTGAAATGAATATTAAAGAACTTTGGTGGTGCTAATAACAAGTGGCGAGTGGTCATCCATCATCAATTCTCTAGAAATCCAAAATCAATCCTTCCCTGGTAGTATCTACATTATGTAAAGATCTACACCTTTTCTGGAAGATCTAATCTATTCTCATTAAACAATTTTACATCGATTTGTTGGTTATTTAACTAAAGTGATTAGATTAACCAAAAATTAAGGAAAAACTTTGAGTCGAATGGAATCTATAGTGGATTGTTGTCTGATCAGATAACACAAATGTTTCTAGTTGAAAAATGAAGTTCTGTCCTGTAAAATGTTGCTTATGAATCAAAACCTGTTATTCTGTCGCGGGTTTTATTATACCCTTTCTAAGAACCTTTTCTAAACACATAGCGACTCTCAACAGCCAAGTTTCACTCTTTATTTGAAATCTAAAAAAAACACTCTGGTGGAAAATGGCAGGAGAAAAGAACCATTTCTGAACCACAGTCACATTATTCTTTTGGTGGCAAGAAAAAGAAACAGGTTAAGGAACGGTCTATAAAAAGTTACATGGTGTTCTGGCGACTAAAGCTTTCAGCAACGTTTATTTTTTTTTAAGAGCGAGATCTAATCTCGTTTCTGAAAAGAAGTCATCACATTTATCCTTCGCAATGTCAAAGTGTCAGTCACGCCGCAACTTTACACAGTCGACTGATCACACGAGATCTGATCTACACTCCCACACTAACAGAGATTGAAAAGGTTCTATAGCCAGATGTCACCGAAGAACCGTTTCAGGTGCTGGGATTAACTCAGTAGAAATAAACCTTTTGTGTAATTGCTGGTCAAAAGGTTGGACTTTTCTTCATAAGCTAAATAGAGCATGGTTTACATGATTAAGATTTTGTTGATAATGTTCATTTCTTGGAGGAAAACAATCCTCCAAGTCTTTGAGGCTCCAACAAACATGGTTAAAGAAGCATCACTCAAGTTCTTCTCTAGTGACTTCTGTTGTATCTGACAGTACCTCTTTCTGGCATCTTCACTTTTTAAAAAATGTTATATCTGGTCAATATTTTAAACAACAATAAATACAGAACTGTCATTTTGCCAGTTGGACACAGTGATGCCTTTGGGGGGAAAAATACAAATCACCAAGTTTCACCTCTACTGGCACCTTTATCTTCGTAGATCTAATCTAGCCTATTTTTAATTTTAAACAAACACATTATTGAGTGCTGAAAATGAGATCTGGTCTGTTAGTTTCAGGAGCAATAACATCGCTGCAGGAATTGTTGGTTGTCAAAACGTTGTGGTGATGTTAATTTGGCACGGATAACGCCGCTATCAGGTCGTTAATGACGTCGGAACAACATTGACTATACGATGTTGGGGAAACAACAAGTTGAACAAATGCCCCTAACACAATGTTACAAAAAAGACTTGAAGACAACAAAAAAGACAATAAAGACCAATGGCCTGAGGCATTTACTGTACCACTTGACCATTAGGAGGCATGCTGCTGATGCTTCTAAATGCACATATATAACAACAAGTGCAACAAAACATACCAGACATCAAGCAAGTTACTGAAATATTACATTTAAAAGCAGCCAAATGGATAAAAATGCACTTTGGACTCTGTACAAACACACAGTAAAGTTAAGAGGCAAGTAATAGTAATAATTCTGTAAGAAACTGAAACAGAGAGGTGTGACATGTGATACACACACTGTGTG
>JAQMYL010000015.1:2655631-2678554 GCA_030014365.1 Clarias pachynema | reverse complement strand
GTGCTTGGTGGGTTTCCTCCAGGTACTCTGGTTTCCTCCCACAGTCCAAACACATGCAGGTTAGGCTAATTCCCAAAATGCCCATAGTGTGTGAATGAGTGTGTGAGTGTGGATTGGCACCCTGTCCAGGGTGTACCCAGACTCGTGCCCTAAGTCTCCTGGGATAGGCTCCAGGCCCTCCTCCGCGACCCTGTACACAGGATAAAGCGGTATAGAAGATGAGTGAGTGAGAGTGAGAGACAGATGGAGATGAGGATGGAGATGATTGCTTTGGCAACGATATATCTTTTTTTTTTTTAACGTTCATGCCACTTTTGAACCGAACTAACTAACTGAACTGAGAGAGAGTACTGTATATCTACTTAATATCTACTAAGTTATTCTTTCACTTTTAATATGTTTATAAATACAGATTGATGTTATTTATAATGTAATCAATCTAACATTTGGCAACAATGTACTGTAACATTTTTTTTAACATTAAAACAATAAAGCCCTTCTGAACTGAACTGAACTGCCACTTTTGAACTGTAGCGAGAGAGAGAGAGAGAGAGAGAGAGAGAGACAAGGAATCAGAGAAAGAATAAAGGGTGGACAGTGAGAGACATTATGGAGATAAGGAAATGTGGAGTTAAGAGAAGGAGAGAAATAAAATGAAGAATAATGAGTAAAAGAGGGGAGTGAATGAGAGACATATGGGGAAATAATAAATACGGACAGCTTAACTACTATGTTATTCTTTCATATTTAATATGTTTACAAATACAGTTTGATGTTATTTATAAAGTAATCAGTCTTCTATAATTTGGCAACTATGCAACATTATTTTTTTTAACATTCACGCCAATAAAGCATTTCCGTGCCAGATTGAATGAGTGAGACTAGTAAAAAAAAAAGAAAAAAAAGAATGATAGTGGAATAAAAGGAATGAGAGAAATAAAATGAGGGTGGTAGTGTAAGAGAGACAGTGACAAATATGGGGAGATCAAAGATGGAGAGACTGTTATTCTTTAATATTTAATTTGTTTATAGTGTTTATATATGTTTACAAATGCAGATTGATATTATTTATAATGTAATGAATGAGGGGGGCAGAGAAGGAGTCAGAGGGGTAGAGAAAGAATAAAGGGTGGACAGTGAGAGACAGATGGAGAGAATGATTTATAGGAGGAAAATAAGGGTTATCAGTAAATGAGAAGGTAAAGGAGAAGAATGAAATGAGAGAGTAAGTAAAAAGGAAGGGGGAATGAAAGAGAGATAGTAAAAATATGGAGAGAGAGAGAGAGCGAGCGAGAGAGAAGAAATGCAAAATTGGAAGCTATTTTGATTCGCTCATGTGCAAGTCAATATACTTAATAATAATAATAATATGAATATGAATAAGGAGAAGAATAAGGGAGCACTAAATCCTCCGTCAGATGAGATGTTTGTTTGCAGCTCATGGCTTCCGTTTAGACAGTTTTCATTTCTTTTGTCAAAATGTAATGAATCGTTTGATTCCTCATTTATCAGTTTTTGTTGGCTTGCTTTGAATGACTTCTGAGACTAGTAAGATAAAAAATAAATAAAGATAAAATAGAGGAATAAAAATTAAAATCAGAAAAAGAGGAAAAAAAGAGACTGACCAAGTAAATAATGACATAGTACGGAAATAGATCCATAGATCCAGTGGGAGAAGAAGTGAGACAAGAGTGAGAAAGAGAGGGAAAAGACACAAAGGGGGACAAACAGATAGATATCTTGGTGTAGATATGAGGATAATGAGGGAGAACCGTAAGAAATAGTATTGTAGTTAAAAAAACAAAAAAAAACAAAGTGGAATAGAGAGAAGGAGAGAATTTAAATGAGAGTGATTGAGAAATATGTAGAGAGAAAGAGAGAGAGAGAGAGAGAGAGAGAGAAATGAGCATGAAGCCTCACACTGTCACTATGGTGATGAGCCATGTTTGAGAGATGGAAAGATGGAGAGATGATGAGAGCGAGAAAGAAAAAGAGAAAGAGAGAAAATAAAGGTAAAGAAATAATAGCCGAGACAAAGACATAAAAGACAGACAGATGGTGATAAAAATACAGCAACTGTGTAAGTGAGGGTAAAGACAGATCATCTGAGAAAACAAGTATTCATGGTGAGAAAGAGAGAGACAGTGGGGGAAAGTGAGACGAATGTGAGAAGGAGCCAACCAAAAAGACAGACAGACGGAAAAAAAAACAAACATAAGAACATCTGGGTCGACTGTAAATCGTCTCAGGACGTGAGCAGGTTGTCTGGATGTTCCAGTTTGTCTGGAGAAAACCAGGGCCTTCTTCTCAGCTCCTGAGTCTTCGCAATGATTTCCCATCCAAAGCAGACACACGGTCCGCCTTTGTGTTAAACACACACATTATTACTCACAGACAGAACTGTGTGTCTTCTGCCCCGAGAAGCTACACGTCTAAACAGAATGAGCAGGGACGTGAGAGAGGAGCAGGGACGTGAGAGAGGAGCAGGAACGCCGAACTCTACGGCACCCCAGAGACGTTGGATATTAATAAACATTGTTTAATAAACAGCCGCCATGTCCTTTCCATTACTCACTTTGTCTCTTTCTCTCTCTCTCTCTCTCTCTCTCTCTGTCTAACACACACACACACACACACACACACACACACACACACACGTCCTGACAAATGGCTAACGGTAGGGGGAAAATGCTGAGAAGAGAGAGAGAGAGAGAGAGAGAGAGAGCGAGGAGAGGTGAGAGCGGTCACATTTTTTCCAACAGAATCCCCTCGTGGCAGAATTTTAGTCACATTAAGGATCGTTTCATTAACTGCCGTGATGCTACAGTATAGGAAAATAATCAACAACACGCTGGTGTGATGGAGCAGAGTTACTGTTATCATCCTAAAGCTTTTCTTCATTAAAAACAACACATATTTAAAATGTTGTAAGACTTATTGTTTTAAAATATTAAACTCTGACACATTAGATTTAATTTTTTAAAACCCATTTACAGTGACATTTAATGTCGCAGAACATCCGAGTCCTGTTATTATTCACGCCATAGCACCTAGAAACATCTCGTCCTTCACCAGTCTGTCTTTTTCACACTTTTGCCACAAATAGTTATTTATGATTATAGTTTTTTTTTTTACCTTTAATTGTGTGAAAAGCATTATTATTTATTTATTTCCTTCCTTTTAAAAAAAAAAAAAACATTTTCTTATATTACATTATATATTTTATATTATATATACTTCACTATCGTTATGGTTAGGTAGATAGGTCGAAGAGGAATATAAAGAATGAATAAGTAAACAGATGGAGAAATATGAAAGAGAGAGATTTTTCTTTTCTTAAGCATCATTTAGATTTCTTATTTCTTCTTATTTCATTATTGTCTGTGAATTTTACATTTCATTGAAATGAGGTACTACATAATAAAACTTTACGTGTCTATGCCTACATACCCATCTATTTATCTATCTTTTTATCTAGATGGGCAGATAGATGGATAAATGGATACTGTAGATTCTGTACACACTTGCAGTAACACCTGTAGTACCTGAATGATGGGAAGATTTTTCCACCAGAATAATTAAAATAACTATTAAAACGTGACCTTATCTAAAAGAACAGTCACCTCTAAATAACAACCCCAACAGGAGCTCACAATGACTCCAGCGCGGACGTCCTGTCCGTCGAGCTTTTACGAGGCTTGCGGGATCCGTCCTGCACGCCTTCTCATTCTCAGCACTGGTATTGTGTGTCATTTACACGGCCTGCTGGCATCCTGACCGGTTCGGGATCGGTCTCTCTCTGAATGGGTCGATGACAGATTCAGAGCTTCCCTGCCTGACTTGGAAACAATGATACGAAAAAGCATCGGGGAGGAGGGAGATTCCTGAGGCCTTGAAATCCAATGTCCCTTATTGTTTCAGGACCAAAAATTCGATAATGGGAGAATGACACACATGGCAGGCTTGGTCCAGCTGAACCAGGGCCTTTCTGTAATGCGGTAATGTGATATCGCCTCTCCTAACATTGTTCCGTTTCACAAAAACACATCATTTAGATTCATGTTGAAAGCCAAAAAAGAAAAAAGAAAAGATAGAGAGAGAAAGAGAAAACAGCCCCAAAATCCTGCACCATTTTCCTCGGCTTTGCTTGTAGCTGTCGTCCTGGTGTTTCACTGCAGTATGTACAGTAATAACAGTAATAAATATTACCTACAATTACAACTACCTAGCAAATTGTGGTAACAATAAATTATGGTCAAATCCATATTTTAACAGTGTACTATAAGTTTATCCAGGTTTACTACAGTGATGCTAATGTATATTTGGATGAAAAGGATTTTTTTCATTCTTTTTTTCAGGTGTAAGTGAATGAAAATGCAAACTAATGTAATAGTACAGTAAAGTACACTAAAATACAAAAGTACGTTAGTAAAGTAAAATTGCAAAGAAGTACACAAAGTTTATTTTTTAAGTAATCAGGAAGACATACATACAAAAACAATCAAGCTACAAAAACAAGCTACAAAAAACTACAAACTTCAAGCTACGAAAAATGCACAATCCTGCACCAATTAACTATCATCCATTTTTACGACTATACCTTTAGCCAGGTCTGCGCCAAGCTTCCTAATATACAACAGAAGATGTGATTTTTTAAATAAAGATATTAGTTTACTGTTAATTAACACAACCACACAAAACTCACAATTTAGATTTATTTAAAAAATTTAATTAAAAAAAAAAAAAAAATGGACAATTGGTTATAAAAATTAATTACACTACCAAAAAGCAAAACATAAAGAAATGCTAAATTTTATTATACTCACAAATGGCCCAATTTAAAGAGATACTGACCCTTGGAAAGTTCCGAAATTTCCCCAGTTGGCTAGTCTGTTTCCCCCCACATATCATATGGCCTACATTACTGTGCAAAAATTTTGATCCCCCTTATTTCTTCATATTTTGCCAAAGAGACAATAATTTCTTGTACTTTTTAAAGACGAATAGTTCTCCACGCTTCCGGTCCCTGTACCTGGGAAGTTTCAAATGAATGTGTTGTTGAGCCACACAGTGACCTATGAATCATTCAAGCATAAAAAAAAAAACATCTACATTAAGGCATGAACCAGTGAGAAACAGGTGCAGATGTTGACAGATGATCAGGCCGTTGATTAGTATACTGCTGATGCTGAATGCTGAGTGGGTGGAACAGATGAGAGGGGAAATGAGGTCACTGCTGAGGTTGTTACATAAACAACCAAGTTTTACATTTTAATCTTTAGGCACTTTGCATTGGAGCCTGTCACAGTAAAACATTTGTTTCCATTTCTTTCATTTAATCTACTGCATTTAATTTTATATAATATGAAGAAATCACAGAGGCGTAAGCAAGAAGTGAGTGCTGTGTCATGATTACATTATATCTGTAACTAAATGAACTAAGCTAAGAACTTTATGTCTTTGTTAACCTTGGGATTTTACTGATAGAGCCACGCTGCCGGTTTGACCATTTCCAAGGCTAAGCCAGGCTGTTCAGAAAGGTTTGTGTCATCAACTTGCCTTGTAAATGGATTTAATAAACATGCACACGTAACCATTTTTTAGACCAAGCAATAAAATCGATTTGTTAAATACTGTGACTCTATACAATCTAAACAACCAAGTGAACTTTCTAAGGAAGCGAGCGGATGGAGGAGGAGGGAGGAGGAACCAGGACAGATCCACTCAGAGGTGCCCTATTGAGGGTTATTTTGTGACTGTGTAAATAAATGAAAGTGTATGTATTATTATTAGATATGATCAGATTGGACTATTTTCGTTTGAGGTATTTATTGTTGGATTGGATTAACAGAATAAATTATATTTTAAGTTCATATCAGACAGACGAAATTAACATCTCTTCTATGCATTTTTTAATAAACAGTCAAACAGGCAAAGGTTTGAAAGAGTCTTTAAAGAGGATCTCTATGGAGACGGGAGTATATATGTGTGTATGTTCATAGGAAATTGCAGTATCGATATTTTCTGCACTCTTATGTTCTTAGAACTTAAAGAAAACTACAGTACTGGTCAGTGTGCTGCTATAGGTACTGTAGAGTTTGCTGGATCTAATTTAGTTCTGTGTTTAACTGTTGACTGTTTCGCAATGTTTTTAACAGTTTTCATTATAAAAGCAATCGAATAAGGTATCAGGTGATCATAAAATGAATTCTTGCTTTTTGTACATAGAGACGTTGGCAGGCTTAATCCTGACCATACATATCTTTTATGAATTTGATGAGGTAAATTTGACCACATGTGAATAAACTGGAAGAGAGTAACAATAAAATCCCACAATTCCAGAACCTATTACACTCACTAATTCATTAGTCTACAACTGAGCACTTTCGGTTTATTTGCTAGTGTATTTCGTTGGTTTTGTTGGTTAAAACAACAACATGACAAAACAACAACATGACAAAAAAGCAAGAAAATATTCACGTAACCATGTTCAATAATATATATTTCTTTATTTATTTAAAAAATATATTTTCCAGTTGATAATGAAATGTGTTTGCTACTTCTGCTCTGTAAAGCTTCATAACGGCTCTAATCTGAGGTGCTGGTTGCTAATTGGTGATTTATGAGGCTGGTGACTCTAAATGAACGTCACCTCTGCAGCAGAGGTCAGTTTTGGTCTTGTTCTCCTGGGAAGGTCTTCATGAGAGACAGTTTAACACTAGAAGTGCCTGCGCAAGTGTCACCTACTTTTAACGCGGTTCAGCGGTCATTTGACCGCCTATTGTTTTGAATGGGAAGCTGTCGTGGACACACAATGATCGCTAGATGGCGCTTTCACCCAAAGCAAATAGTTTAGCTCCAAGATCAACTTGCACTTGGGCAATGCGCCATTCATTCCCGCGTTGATAATCAGCGATATTTTTTTTTCATATTCAACTGAGAAAACCTACTACAGAGTCTCTAAGGGGACAAAGGAAGAGGGAAAAAAACGGCAGAAGAAAAAGAACAAGTCATGTTTTGCATTATAACCCAAAGTTTTTGGCATGACTTTTTTCTGTCGTTTTTTCTCCTCCTTTGTCCATCTAGGGGCTTCGTATTACTGTATAAAAAAAATGAAAGCTCTACTTAATGGAGCTTGATGGGTTTTGCAAATACACTTGACACGATACTGTTCTTGTAGGAACTGTTCCAGAACAGCCGACCAAAACAAAACAAAAACAACTGCCTGTTGTTGTTGTTACTTAATTACCTAATTCCATATGTTATATTTCATTGTTTTACATTTTAGAAAATTAATCACTAAACAAAAAACATTGAATTAGAAGGTGGGTCCAAATGTTTGACTGGTACTGTATTTTACAATTTACTTAAACATTACTTTTATCTCTTTAGTAGTATCTACCAGTATCTCTTTAGAAACTTAAAATTAAACTTTACAAGTAAAATCTTAGCCTTAAATGTATAATAATAAGTAGAAAAAAAAAATTACCATCCAGTTTACTCTTGAGATCTTGATATATTATTTAAGTAACAGTGATTTGCTTAAAGTAAAATCAAAACCACAAAATTATTGATGATTTTAAAGACAAGAATGTACTTTTCTTCTTCTAATCACCCTTAGGAAATTGATCTGACGAAACTTCCTGTCGAATATTCCAAAGACGTCAAAAGGGTAAATTGCTTCAGGTAATGGGGTTGAGTGATTGTTGTGAAAATAACATACAGGTACACTTTTAATAGAAAATAACCTATGAATGAGGGTAAACAAATTCAGACTTTAGTGCTAAAAATCATGTTTTTTCAAAGAGTATTTTATATTGCATATTCCCTGCATTCAGCAATGATATACAAATGATGTGATCTATATGGAAATTAGTCCTGAAAAAGCGAGCATTAAGTGCAGCTACAAAACTAGGTGGATGTACTAATGTGGAAAGCAGTGTAGTATAGATGTAACAACATTTTCCTGATTATTGTGCTCTAGCTTTATCAAAAATCCACCTGTTCATGATCACCTGCACCTGTTCCTAATTAATGCATTCATTACTGTGCTGTACAATCTCCTTTAGCTCCGTTAGTTGCCACCTTGCTTTTGTGTGCAAGCCTTGTATATACTGCAATACAGAATTCTGTAATTTAAATATTGTGTTCAAACTTGTATAATGGTTTTAATGTGCTTTAGAAGTGCTGGGGAAAGGAAATATTTACAGTACTAGCATTCAAGATGGCAAGGGTTTCTTCCATCTCACTCTGGATCCAGCAGACATCAGCAACTACTACCGGCATCACATCTCTTTTTTCTTTCTAAATTCCTTGAACACACTATCCACATTCAAGTGTCTCTTTATCTCACACAGCATGACCTGCAAGATCCTAACCAGTCTGGCTTCAAAGCAGGGCATTCCACTGAGCCTGCCCTTTTGGCCACCGCTGCAAAATCACCTGCTGTTAGAAGTTTCCTGCTGCTAAATCATTTGTCTCCTTCTTTCTCGAACTTTGACATAGTCAACAGAATCTGACACAATCGACCACAAGACTCTTGCCCATCCTAACAAGTCTTGGAATCTGTGGCACAGCATGGCAATGGTTTGCTGCCTATGTGGAAGGTCGGTCATATGACGTGACCTGGAGAGGATCCACATCTGCTCCGCGAAATAACCCGCCACCGGTGTCTCACAAGGTCAGTACTTGGTTCGCTCTCTATTCTTGATCTCTTGGTAAGGTTACATCCTCACATGGGTTCGGATAACACTGCTATGTGGATGCTAAGTGTCTCCTTTTCTCCCCCTCAGACACTCATGTTTCTGCTCAAATCTCAGCATGTCTGGCAGGCGTCTTATCTTGGATGGCAGCTCATCAACTGAAACTTAATCCCAGCAAAACTGAACTTCTGTTCATTCCAGGTCATTCATCCCCCCTGTGAGGATCTTATGATCTCCTTGGATAACTCCATGATCTCACCTTCAGTCACTGTCACTGTCCATTTCTGCTTACATTGCCAACCTGTCACATTCATGTCGATTTCTTGCTAACAACATCAGAAGGATTCATTCATTCATTCTTTTCCACACAGGCCACTCAGGTGTTTCTTCGGTCTCTTTTCATTTTAGGACTGGATTACTGCACTTGTTACTCGCAGGCACCTCTGCAAGTGTTGTTCATTTCAATCTTCTGAAATTCTTCCATATTCCCCTTCACTGGCTTCCCCTTTTACTTTAAACAACTGATGCTTGTCTACAAAGCCAAAAACAGCTCAGCACCCACTTACCTCAAAGCACTACCACACCGCAGTACAATCATCTAGCACTGCTCATCTCATCGCACCGTCACTCAGGACACAAGGAAATCATGCATTAAGAATATTCCATCATGTACTAAAGAAAGAAGGGAAGCCGGTAGAGGTAGTTTGATGCTCTGGCCAATGTTCTGCTGGAAAACCTTGGGTACTTGCATTCATGTGGATGTTGCTTTGACACGCAGCACCTACTTAAACATTGTTTCCAAACAAGTACACGGCTTCATGACAACAGTATTCAATAATAGTAGCTGCTTTGAGGAACATGTCATAGAGTGCAAGATGTTAACTTGGCCTCTAAGTTTTATCTATTTATTATTATTTTTTTTTTTATTTCAGTCCAAGCATCTGAAGGATGTGCTGGAGAAACAATTCCGATCCATGGAAGATCCACAACATAGAGGACTTACTGTAAAGGAGTTTCTGGTAATGTCTTGGTGCCAGATAACACACACCCTCAGAGGTCTAATGGAGTTCATGCTTTAATGTTTTGGTGCAGACCAACATTATATTAGACAGGTGGTTTTCTATATTAGAGATGATCAGTGTATACTGGCACCTAGTTAATTTTCCAAGAACTAGACAAAGCTTATATTTAAAATTCGCCCAAGTTTGTGACATTTAAAAGCCCATAATTTAGAGGAGTTTTCACATCCGTAAGTCCGGTTTCTGGGTCCAAAACTGAGCAAAATATAATACTTTTTTCTTGTTTGCTTAATTTTCTAGATGCTTTTGTCATAATACATGAACATAATAAACGAAAAAGTAAGAAAACACAGACTACACGGCGGTGGCTCAATGTGTAAAGGCTCTGAATTACTGATCGGCAGGTTGCCATTTTGAGCCTTACAGTAGCTCCGCCAGGTTACCGCTGTTGGCTCCTTAAGCAAGGCCCTTAACCCTGTCTGCTTTAGGGGCGCCGTATAAAGGCGGACCCTGTGAATGTGAACACAGTCTATTAATAAAAAGCTGGGATATGAAAAAAAAAATAAAGCGTTGAACTGTGCAGTGATAAATAAAAACGTATAATTTAATCCCTGAAAACAAGTAAAATTTCCAGCTTTCACCTGGCAGCTAATCTTGCTAATACAACAACTTACAGTAGATGCTTGCTTGTCATTGTACTGTAAGTAAATTATTACGGAAGGGAAACAAACAAGAATATACACCAATCAGCCATAACAATACATATTGTGTAGGTTCCCTTTGTGCCATCTGGGCAGCTCTGGCTTTGACTTCACAACACCTCTGGGCTGTGGTGCACTGAGCCTGCCCTTTTGGCCACCGCTGCAAAATCACCTGCTGTTAGAAGTTTCCTGCTGCTAAATCATTTGTCTCCTTCTTTCTCGACCTTTGACATAGTCAACAGCATCTGACACAATCGACCACAACCTTTCTATCATGGCCAGTATTGAATTTTTTTTTATGTTGATTTGGGATGCATAAAATGTTCTGTGAGATCGGACCAGGCGGGTTGGCCTTTGGTCCACGTGGCATGGCTCGAGCCTTGGGTGCTCCTTAAAGTATTTAATTGATAATCAGCATTAATGTATTAATGTTATGGCTGATCAGTGTACTATATGTTTATCATCGTATTCTAATAGAGTTTCTAAAGTAGCATGACTTGATTCCACTACACTATAATTACAGCATCAAGGTGTGTCCCATCAGCATGTACTACAGTAGCACATTACATGTAAACATAGCTACATGCTTAATAGAAAAACAAAAAACATTTGCAGAAGTCAAGTTCTAGTTAAAACATACTTGTCTGTCTGGAAGCTATGAATAATAATAATAATAATAAGAAGAAGAAGAACTGAGCATGAATAGCTTAAAATTTGGATTACTATGCTACACTGTGTAAGTTCTTACTGCACTTATAATAACTTTTTAAATACTTTAATGTATGCTATATTTTTTTGCAAGCAACAGCACTACTTAACTATATTTTCTATTTGCCCAGAGTTCTGTGTGTTCTTACATATCCTCAGTGTGATTTATGAATCACTATTTCCACTCATGTTTTTGGACCATCTTGATCTCTAATGACTACTCTACTTGAGAAATTGGAAATAAAGTGCATTCGTAATCAGAACCACCTCATCCACACCAGACTTATCACTTTGGTCAATTCTGTCAAGGACTGGCGTAGCAAGCAGGGCTTTAGTGCTCGATAGATTTTTATTTATTTATTTATTTATTTATACGGTATTACCTTGTAATAGATGGAATCAGGAATAAACAGAAAACTGCACTGCAAGTCCATAGAGATGCAACGTACATACGTTAAATAAAGCTCAGATAATTATTAATATATATATATAGAAACCAGACCGTAACATTTGCGTTCTGAATGCGGTACTTTTTAAATATCTGAAAAGGTTTTAACATCTGAAATGGAATTCACTGTGCTAGCAACCCTGGGTAAGCTAGAGAGCAAAGCTAGGGATTTCAAAAGGTAGCTTTTATCCAAAACCCATATTTTTAACATTTTAAGAGCAATATTTGTGTTGCTCTATTTGCATTTATGTTAAATGAATGCAAATAATTTGCGATTTCTGAGCACTTTTTCAACCACACATGTGCAGTTCGATCTGTAGCTTGATTCATTGTCTGACTAGATTTCCGCAAGTTCTCGTTGTATTATGTTGGTTTCTTCTGGGGATTCAGATTTTCTCCAACCTCCTAAAAACATCCTTGAAGGTACTGTAGGTTGGTTGTAGGGTGCAGGTTGGTGATGCTAAATTTCCCCATTGTGTAGCAAGAGGTAGCTAAAGTTGCTATGCTAGTTGGCCTACATTTGCTTAAACTGATGTGTTAGCAAAAAAAAAAAAGTGAAATATCAGAAAAAAATATGCAGTATGGTGACAAAAAAAGTGTTTATGGACAAAATACAAGCTGAAGAAACAGGAAGTGGTCATTGACTTAATTAATTAATTTATTATAGTAAACACAGACGGCTTGGTGTCGTAGTGGTTAGCAGTGTGGGTTCGATTCTCATGGGTCTGTAAGCCTGGAGTTTGCATGTTCTCCGTGTGATTGATGGGTTTCCTCTGGGTACTTTGGTTTCCTCCAACTGTGCAAAGACTTTCAGATTAGGACAATGTGAATGAGCGTGTGTGTGTTTATGTGTGTGTCTACTCGTGTCCTAAGTCTCCTGGGATAGGTTTCCGGCAGGCCTGAAACTCTATAAAGCAGTATAGACGATGAGTGCGTGAGAGAGTAAATTCTCAAAAACACATCTGTCTCTAAGTTTGGACTACTGGCAGGATCACTGCAGTGGATGAGATAATGGATATATTTTACAGAAAAGGACGTCATGTCAGCTGACAGTATATATATATATATACTGTATATATAAAGAAAAAACAGTTACTCCAATTAGTCTGGGAAAGTGTACAGTGTTTTGTTATGACACACCAGATCAGCAGTTTGGATGGAACACTTTGATGGGCAGCAACGGGCACAAATCCAAAAGACTGACTCTCATGCCAGGGATGCAAAATATACGAGAGGAAAACACGAGCTGAAGCCAGAAGCTGAGATGTCGGGGTGGTGTTTTTATATCAGGGCATTTACGATGATGGAGTTTTAAAACTGTCTGACATACTGAGTGTGTGTGTGTGTGTGTGTGTGTGCATGTATGTGTGTGTGTATGTGTGTATTTGTCTGTAGCTTTAAACATTCTCAAGTCTGTAGTTGTACTGCCAAACCAGCTGTCCCCAACACCTCCACCATCTACATCATCAATAATTCAGTCTCCACGTCCGTGCCACATTCCACTGCTTCCGTTCTCACCGCTCACACCCACGCCCGCACCCAGACAGAGGAGCATATGGTGCGCATTTCAGAATCGCTAAAAACTACTCAAATTGTGGCAACTATATTTAAAATCGAGGGCACATACTATTACAAACAACACGTTAACGTAAGAATTTTTTTTTTTTTACTTCTACAAAGTTGCAAATAAACAGTGATGATGATAGTAATAATAATAATAATAGAAGTATTTTTATCATTCTATTCATTCTTCAAATTATGGAAGGTATGCTAAACCATCACCAAGACCAACAAACAAAAACACATACGTTATTACCTTTAAATTGCAAATTATATCTGAACCAAAATTAACACAATGTTATAAAAATATATATATACTAAGTGAGTAAATAAATAAATCAATTAATTAAATAAATAAAGCATTTGGATGACAATTTATATTTAAAATTATGACAATTATGACAAATGCAATTTTTTAATGAATGAATGAATAAAAAAAATAAAGGAAGAAAAGAAGACAAATTAGAAAAACTTAATTAACTTAATGAAAAAAAAATTGCAAATCAAAACCAAACATTTAAACTATAAACTGCTTTTTTATAAAAACAAATATATTTAAACTTGAATTTAAATAAACTGAGACAATGTAATCAATATATTAAGTAAGAAAGCAAATAAATAAATAAATAAATAAACACACTTTTTGGGTGAAATAGATTGACATCTTTTTAAAAAAATCTTTTTTCTTATTAACCATCAGAAGTGTTATTAAACCAGGAATAAGATGATAATATTTCACAATAAATAAACAAAAACAATTAAAAGAAACAAATCAGACAAAATAAACTCATAAATGAGTCAGCTAAAAACACATCATATAACTATATTTAAAACAAGTATAAGACACATTAAAAAAAACTCCAGTAGGCTAATAACGTGAATAATACAACATACATGAACATGCGGGCACACACACACACACACACACACAATGGTTTTTACATTACCCGCATTACCACTCGTCTGTCAATGCTATAAATGTCGCCTGCTGAGAAAATTCCCTTTGAACGGATTTTCACCCTCATCAATTACTTTACCAAACAGTGCGGTTGCCAGGTTTAATCCTCATCTGAAGAGGTGAATAAGGAAAGTCCCACGCCATTCAGTGGCACTGAGTAAATGATTCCATTCAATTATCGTCGCGTTTGCTCAATAAAAATACCGTCTGGGTGCTTGGAATAGATTAGTTTAAGGCCTTGCTAAATTATTAAAGCATTCCCTATCAACGGGTCCCTGAGCGAGTGAGCGAGCGAGCTGGAGAGAGAGAGAGAGAGGTGAAGGGAGTTATGAGTTTTATTCCTCAAGTTTCAAATTCACCTCAGCAATATTCCAGACATGGGAACTTTTATCCCTCCGTTAGACTGTGACAGGAAAGGAATGGAGAGAGCCTGTGTATGTGTGTGTGTGCGCGTGTGTGTATGTGTGTAAAATGCTTGAACCAAAAATCACATTTAAACATTTCACTTCAAAAGCAGTTGATTGACCGAGACAAGTTTGGCGACAGCTTTGGCGTATTTCGTCTTTTTTAAACCAAAAAAATACTAAAGCAGCAAAAACTTTGAACGTGTCGTGGTTGTTGCTGCCACACGGGCTGGTCTGAGTATTTTTCCAAAACTGTTGGTTCCCAAAAACTATTGAGAATATACAGAGAGGCGTGTTTATCCTAATATGTTGAGCTCACAAAAAGTCCACAAAAGCATGCTACAGCATCTAAGAAAATGCAGAGAGTGTAAAACTGAACATGAAGGGCATAGAGTGTGTTGTAAATAATAAATACACCACATATTTCACTGACATATTTATTAATGCCATGACTTACTGCTATACTTAAACCAAAACTAACATGAACCGCAGGAGACCAAAGAAAAGGAACTTAAAGTTGCGGGATTTGTAAAGATGCAGTTTTGTCTCCTGGGGACCTCCAGGTGGTTATGAGGACTTCTGATGCTGTCCTGTCATTATGAGGACATTAGTTCTCTCTCTCTCTCTCTCTCTCTCTGTTTTTTCTGATCCGAGTTACTTTCATTTATTGGTCCTACGGTAGACTGGATATACAAGGTTGAGTCAAAAATTCTGACTTTTATTTATTTATTTATTTATTTATTTATTTATTTATTTTAATAAAATTTTTGAAATAATCGTCTTGCTTTTCAATACTCTTTGTCCATCTGACCATCAACCACCTTTCGTATTCTCTCATTAAAAAATGTTTACTGCTGAGCTGCGAGCTACGAATGCACCGCTGGCTTCACTTCTTCATCAAAAGTGAATCTTCTTCCTCATAGGGCTGCTTCCAGGGGACTGAAATCTATAGGGAGATCAGGACTATAGGGAGGATGCTTTAACACCTCAAAACCAAGTCGACAGCGTGGGCGGAAGTGTGCGAACATACAGTACATCGTCATGCGAGATCACGACGCCCTCGGATAGCGGTCCTCTTCATTTAATCCGAAGTTTAGCTTTCAGCTCTCCAATAAGCGTCACACTGTAACAAGCACTGTTGATTGTTGAACCTTTTTCCTGATAATGTTCCAATACTTCTGGCTCTTGAGAATCACGGAAAACTGTAAGCGTTGATGAATTTTCTGGCTGATGGTCGACTTTTGAACTTTTTCTCGGTTGGAGATTGAAGTTTTCAGTTCCATACTCTGCCGTGGTGATGAATCCGTGTCGCGTCACCAGTGATTATTCTCTTTAAGAAACTTTCACCAAAAGCAAAGACCTATCAATGGCCACATGACCAAAAAATTCTGAATTGAGCAACGTGACTTAATGTAATTGTAGCCTTAGTCATCACAAAAAGTTAAACAGACATGTTCTGTAAAGTCCAGGTGATTATGAGAACCTCGATGACTGATCTGTTATTAGGAGGACATTTGGTCCTTGCTTTCTCTTATTTCTCTTTTTATCTCTCTCTGAAACGCACCAGAAATAAAAAGAAATGCTAAGTTTTAACATATTTACCGCTTTCACATTCTGAGTCATCGTATAAACATTTACAAGCTGCTTTATTTAATTGTTAATCAGCTTTTACAAAGCCACTACAATATTTCAATAAATTTTATATTCAATAAAATATTTTCAATTAAATATTCATTAGACGCATCAACCTTTCATGTCTCAAACGATCCTGCCAAAAAAAAAGAAGGAAAATTTAATCTCAGGCATAAATCTCCTAACATCACCTTATATTGCTATTTGGACACTTTAAACTTTCTCGGTGTGATGTCACTGGTATGAATACTAGCCCCGCCCCCAACAATTTGTCAAGGGTGGTCAAGGGTGGTCAAGGGTGTCAATGACATGATATTTCAAAAGAAGCACATTGTGGACATCACAGACAGACAGGTGATGCCATGGCATCCAATCACCAGGGTTGCCAGGTAGTAATATAAGGTGCAAAATAGTAGCCATTCTGATATGTGCAATATCTTTTGTTAATTTATTCTTATATTTTCATTTACCAAGCAAATTTTGTTGTATCAATAAATGTATAAATGTATTTTAACTTTATCCTATCATTCCAGAGCTCTTTCAGACCTGTTCAGCTCCAGATCCTCCTTTTAGGAAATGACAAAATGATCACATCAGGTTCGAGAACTGACTGCTCACTCATTGGCCAATAAATCTCACTTTTTCAACAGTTGCCACTGCAATGAGTTAATTAGCCTTTAGCCTTAATTAGCCTTAAATTAAGATGTATCCACACATACAAGCTTGGCACAGATTTTATGTCGGATTCCCTTCCTGACGCAACCCTGACATTTTATCCGGGCTTGAGCACTGCATCCAGTGGCTGGGAATCGGACCCTGGCCTTTGCATGGCAGGCGAAACACCTAGCACTCATCAAGGACATACTGTACAGTATAACTAGTTATCTAAAACTAGTATGATAATGGTATTGCCCTGCAATGAGAAACTTGAGGTTTATACCCCTGCTCTGGCATTTAAAACATCTTTGCACCACAGAATCCAATCTGTGGCTCCGCCAAGAAAAGCTATAACCATAAAGTATAAAAAAGGTCCAGCATTCAAGAAAATGATTCAAGGGTTAATATCTGAGTGAGTGTAAAAGGCACGACTCCCACAAATTAAATGTAAAGCCTGTTTGAGTCGCACGGCAGGCAAAGCAAAATCTTCTGTCGATAGTCTCATGTCACTTTGAACAAACTGAACCAAGCCGACAGGAAACACGGGGCTGACCAGTCAAACACAGAGGCACTCATTCATCGATCAACATCAAGAAAAGTGAGCACACTAGAAGACAGGGACAAAGAAAAGAAAAAAAGCAACAACAAAGAGGTACATTTCATCAAACAGCATGTCGTCAAGATGAGAGCAAGGTAGAGGAAGTGAGAGAAGACACAGAGAGAGAGAGAGAGAGAGAGAGAGCAGAAGCGAGAGAGACAACCCTCTCTCCTTAGATGATAAAAATCATTTTTCATGGGCAGGTTGTAATGGAAATTACAAATAGGCAATTTCACCCTTGGGTAGAAATAGGGCGCCTGGGTTCGGTACATTTTTTTGGCAGTAACTCTAAGAAGAGAAAGTCACGAACACAGCAACTAGCATGCTAGCTATGGTGCTCAGTAGCATGAGGACTGTAGACCTCAGAAGGGTTCTTGCTTTCCCCTAAATGAATTATTTAGGCTTCTATATCATGACCAGGAGGATGTGAGATTAAGTTCCTGAAGAGCCGCCATGAGACAATTCATCCCTAAACCTGGATTCTGTTTCACTTTACAATTTTCACAAAGACAGCGGTACCTTGGTACTGTATATGAATTTAATCCGTCCCGGAGGCGAGTTCTTAAGGTGAAATTTCATATTGTGAAACACAAAATAATGTAAATGCAGATAATCTGTTCCAGCCACCCAAAAATATTAACAATATTATCAATTTCCAACACTATAATCATATTTGTGCATATAAAAACAATCAAAACATTTAGAAAAGACATGTAAATGATATGGTACAATATGGAATAAATAGACACTAAACCTCACATGACCATAATTTATGATTCCTTTTGAGCTACCCTCTTTAATAACATTCCTGCAACCCATGGAGCTATGTCTTCACTAAATCTTGCAAACAATGCAAAAAAATAAAAAATAAATACACGTGTAAAAATGTGTAAACTTACTTCCCTTGGCTTTCCACTGATGCAAACAAGTTTTGAATGGCCCCCAGGCGTGCAACTTAGCCGGCGTTCGGTTCGGGTGCTCACATGCCAAAAGTGCTTCATATGTCAAGTCTTATTTCTTGCAAAAGTTCAGTTCTTAAGGTGAAAATTGTGAGGCAGGGTGTTCGTATGCTGATGCTTGTTTTGCATTCATGTCGGGTTTTGCCAAAATGCAAGTACTTTGTCTTATTTGACGACTAGAATGTGATGTATGAAGAATAGATGAAGTGTTATGACAAAGGTTTGGAAAAGCAAACTTTTGGAACAAGAGCTGAAATATCAGACTCTCTGTTATGTGTGAAATGACACACTGGAAGCTGGAAATATGCAACAGGCAGCGTTCAAATTACTGTGGGTTGAAGGGATGCCAGTTCTATGCAGAATCCCCTTGTGATTTCCAAAATAATGATCTGAGAGAAGTCAGTCTAGATTTACATTTCTTGCTAAAATTTATTTCCAATAAAACTGAATCACATTTTTAAACCATTTTCAAAGCAACATAGTGGCTTAGTCGTTAGCCCTGTGGTCTCGCACCTCCAGGATCAAGGGTTTGATTCCTAGCTCGAGTCTCTGTGTTTTATCGCTTGCATGTTCTCCATGTGCTTGGTGGGTCTTTGGTACTCTGGTTTCCTCCAAAAGTCCAAAGACTTTTTGGACTCATACCTGTTGGCATAGCTATGATTGGCACCCTGTCCATGGTGTACCCGGCTTGTGCCTGAAGTTTCCTGGAATAGGCCCCAGGATTAGTTGAACAATTGAGATGTGATTGAAAAAAGATGTTACTTGAGGGGGTTTTGGTCAAGGCCCCAGCAGAGGTAGATTGAAGAGGTGGGGATTTAAACTCACAACCTTCTAATAGTAGTCTAAAAATTAAAACATGAAAAAATAAACTCAGAATTCTGACTTTGATAATCATTCTGGAATTAAAGTCAGAATTTTGAGAAAAATGGCATAACTTAAATATCCACTTCCATAGTAGCCCAAAGACCTCAAAACACTGACCATGCCTGTATAAGCAACAAAGTGATGATTAACTATGATTTCAGCAACAGTGCAAATCAGCATGTGACATTTTAACTGAGATTTTCTCAATTGTTATTGCAAATGATTTATGATTCTGTAAAGTGACAAATACCAAAGTAAATCCTTCTGTAAATCCCAGGTACAACATCTCGAAGGTTTAAACGGTATCCTTAAGCTCAGAAAACTGCCAACGTAGCTTATATTTCTTTTTCTTCCAAGGATGCACATACATCTGTTTGTTTGTATTACCAAGAGAGACACTAAAAGACTTTAACCTTTCTTATCCCATCTCATCGTAACCTGTAAGCTGCTCTGTATGAGGAGAGAGAACCTATTCCATATCGAATTAGACTCACAGATAATAAACACACTGTTTATGCAGGGGACTGAAACCCCATCAAGCCACACCGGAGACAGAATCAATCTGTAATCTCGAAGAAATCAATCTCGGACCATTACGCCCATTTCCTTAGCCGGAATATAAAAACGGACGACGCTCGCCGCGCAACAGGCCGACCTTTCCATTTCGAGACATGTCTGTGCAAATTAAGCCCAAATTGAATTACATGCCATTTCGTCCTGTGATTTATAAGCAAACTGCGGGGATGAAAGCAAAAAGCTGCGCTGACAGTATTTATTCAGGTCTTCGATGCTTTGTATCGGACCATTTGAATATTAATTTGGTGTAATTAATGGACTCAAGCTTTTCAAAAGCTTCTGGGTTTAAAGGCATGGATGTGCGAACTTCTCTGCTGAGCTCAGCAGCTGAACACGAAAGGAAATTCGCTTCATTCAGACTTCTTTTGAGTTATGGCTTAAGGAAACACATCGCTTGTAGTATGTTCTGCTGCGACCCACTTCCTGGATTATAGGACAGGATTTTTTTTTTTCTTGCAAACTGTTCGTGTGGAGTACCAATAACAACTGGGAATAATCAAGTTTTCTATCTAATTATCGTTACTGAAATAGCTAGATAGATAGATAGACAGACAGACAGATAGACAGACAGATAGATAGATAGATAGATAGATAGATAGATAGATAGAGTTCTTTATTAGCCGCACTACTATGAGGCGCATTCATGTTTATCCAGGACTTTTGATTGTACAGAACACAGATCTGAGAGTGAAAATACTAGTACAGCATTCTTTAAAACGTTTGCACCATTCCAATGTTTTACTGCAACTAAGAGGCTCTTCAACATACTGTGCTTGAAGTCTTCTGTAATTGTCAACCACTTTTACACCGTAATTCACCAGAATTTTTATCACAAGTCCTGGTTTGACTTGAACACCCCATACTACTGGACAGGGTCTTCCTTGCTTTCAAATCAGCCTCAGTTCTTCGTGACATGGATTTCTCAAGATGTTGGATGATTCAAACTTTTCTTTGAGATTCTGGTCCATGTTTCTCATGATGGCATCATACAGTTCCTGCAGATGTTTCAGGTGCACTTTCATGCTGTTCCATCACAGATCAACTTCTACTGGAGTTTGATCCAGTCAGTGGGAAGACCACTAAAGAACACTCAAACCATTGACATAGCCATGAAATGATTTTGAGACTTATGCTTTGTGAAATGGTGAAAATAGGCTTTAGAAGATTCCAAGAAAGCATTCCCACACTCTTACACCACCTCCAGCATGGACTGTTGACAACAATGGGTCAATGTATTCATGCTGTCAGTGCCACATTCTCACCCTACCATCTGGGTGCCTCAAGATTTATCAGATATGTTTTCCAGTCCTGTTTTGGCCATCCTCTACCCTGCAGCCTTACCTCTGACTTTCTGCTGTTGTAGGTTATTCGCCTAAAGGTTTGACTTGTTGAGCCTTTTGAGATGCTTTTCTCCTCACCACAGTTGTACAAAGTGGTCTGCTGACCATTTTATCGACAATGCAGTTCTGTCACTTCTGCGATCGCTTTTTATCCCTATTCTGATCGTCTATGTAATCATTCTCAAAACTGCTGTCCTGTATCTGCATGCACTTCTGCCACACAATGGGCTCATTTGATAACTGCATGAATGAGAAGATGTACTTCTTCTTCTTCTTCTTCTCCTTAAAAATCCCTGCTCTACCTAAAAGTAGTTCCCAGCCCAGGGCAAGCATTTTTAATCTCAGAGTGCACACATTATCATTGACAAAGGAATGCTTTTTAAGCCTGACGCATGCTGTCACATTATTCTTTTTGTCATGCATCTTTAAATCTGTTCATGCAATCACACCTCTGGAAATTTGTGACAGATCCTTTACGTGATTTGCATTCAATGCTTTGTAGAAACACAATACATTCCTGTTAATATACCAGTATAATCCCATGTGTAAATATACTTTTTTATTAATTACTTCTGCCCTATGCTACACATTTCCTTGGTCGAACAGACAAGGAAACAACCTTTCTTGCACTTTATGCCGTATCAGTTATAATAAGTGTTTCGAAGGAGAAGATTTGTTATGCATACCTTACAGTACAGTGTTATTCTTTTCTTGGAAATCAGTAAGAAGTTGGGGTCAGAGTGATGGGTCAGCCAGGATACACCACCCCAACAAACAGGACCCAACATTTGCAACTCGGTGTAGATGGGGCTTGAACCACTGACCTTCTGATTAGTAACTTAGAGACTTAACCAGCTGAGCTACGAAACATAAACACTAAAGGGACTATAAATAAACACAACAGGGACTATTAACTCTGAGCTAGAGCTAAGTGTTAACATGCTCAAACAGAACAGAAGCAAGTCACAAACTTAGCAACCCTGGAACATGAATGCACAATTCCTGATGTTGGAGGGATGATTGATGTGTTTGGCAGATCATTTCATTGATGAACATTTCCAACAGTATATGAATGCATGGCAACTTTCTTACAAGGGGAGTGTCTGGGTATGGCAATGAGGCAGAACAATGTTTTCAGGAGGAGATGGAGGTGTTATATACAGTAATATCCTCAGAAGTGTTGGATGATGCACTGATATCAGAAGCAGGGCTGGAGGTTGTGATGGCATCCACATTGGAATCAGGTGATGCAACGTGGGTGGAAGACCTCTTCACCCAATTCAGGGACTGACATGGCTTCTATCTCACCATCTGGCTTGGATGTCACTGGCTTGCTAATATCTGTAATGGGCTGCTATGGCATGGTGATCTACCATACATGCATGCTATGGCTCTTGGTGTGAGTGGGAAATACTGTACCTAGTTTACAATTTGTGTTGTCGCACTCTCTCTATCTCTGTTGAGCTACATATTGCACTCCTGAGGTGCCAGTGATCCAGACCCCTTCTGCCCTTCTGCCGCCCCGAACTGTCTGGTGCCCTGCTTCTGGTTGGAGACCTCATTTGCGTGGAGGCCTCTGGCTTGCTGCTAAGGATGGCCCCATGTGGCCAGTATAGTTGGTAAAACACTCACTCACGTATTCTCTATATCGCTTATCCTATTCGGGGTGATGGGAGGCCTGGAGCCTATCCCCGGGACTTGGACACACGGAAAGGGTACACACCAGTGGCGGCTGCTCTAAGACTACAAGGGAAGCTCCGCTTCCTCTACTATGTCAGAAAATAAATGCTCATATAT
>JAQMYL010000015.1:2615641-2626927 GCA_030014365.1 Clarias pachynema | reverse complement strand
GTCGTCCTGGTCCCTTTGCAGAAAAACATCCCCAAAGCATGATGTTTCCACCCCCATGCTTCACAGTAGGTATGGTGGTGTTCTTTGGATGCAACTCAGCATTCTTTCACAAAATTCTATTTTGGTTTCATCTGACCATATGACATTCTCCCAATCCTCTTCTGGATCATCCAAATGCTCTCTAGCAAAATTCAGATGGGCCTGGACATGTACTGGCTTAAGCAGAGGGACACGTCTGGCACTGCAGGATTTGAGTCCCTGGCGGCGCCGTGTGTTACTGATGGAAGCCTTTGTTACTTTGGTCCCAGCTCTCTGCAGGTCATTCACTAGGTCCCTCCTTGTGGTTCTAGGATTTTTGCTCATAGTTCTTGTGATTTTCTTGACCCCATGGGGTGAGATCTCGCATGGAGCTCCAGATTGAGGGAGATTATCAGTGGTCTTGTGTATCTTCCATTTTCTAATAATTGCTCACACAGTTGTTTTCTTCACACCAAGCTCCTTACCCACTGCAGATTCAGTCTTCCCAGCCTGGTGCAGGTCTACAGTTTTGTTTTTAGTGTCCGTTGACAGCACTTTGGTCTTTGGTCTAGCTGGAGTTATAGTTGAATGTTGTTCCAACAAGCTACTGTACATTATGCTTGGTTAAAAGGCATTTCTGTCTCCAGCAAAATATTTGTATATAGCAAAATGCCCTCACTGATGTGAAATGTTCTATTGGAAGGTTGTCGGTTTCAAAAATATTATTGAAAAAAGAAATTGGCCTCTGGTGTGTAAAGACCTTTAATCTGATTTCTTGGATTTCGGCCTGTTTATTCTCATGTTAGTTTAAGGGTTATTCTATTTACTTTAATACTAGTCTGTTTTATTTATGCTAGATGAAGTGCTACCTTGTGGACTATAATGCCATTCTGAGAGTTTGATTTCTTGAGTTTCAGCCTGTTTATTACATTCCTGGCCGTGTCGAGTCCTTATTTAGGAGATTTCTTTTAGAAAATATTTAAATGATAATTCAAATGCTTTGTAAAGTTATGGGTCTTCATTCACAGCTTGCGTGTCAGCTGTTTAAACAGTCAGGAGGGTTTGGGTGGTGGTGTTGGTTGCTCCACCACCTGAGCACCAGAACAAAGCGAGTCTTGATTCATGTCTTCCTTGTACTGTACTCCTTGAGGGAAGGTGGGACCAGTGAAGCTATGAGTGGGCACTGGTGCATTTTTCGCCTTTGGAGGTAAGCATCAGTTATAGAAATCTGATGTAGGCAGCTACAGGAAGTCGCTGGAGGCAGTGTAGCTGTGGGATGGTGTGGGAGAACTTTGGGAAGTTGAAAACAAGTGCAACTACTTTCTGAAACAGTTACAGACCTGCCTGGAGCAAGTTACAGTATTCCGGTTTGGAGATGACTGAAAGAGACTGAACAAGCACTTGCACCTCCATGAATAGAAATGACCAGATCCTCCTGATGTTGTAAAGGAGAAACCTGCAAGACAGAGTCAGACTAGTGATGTGAGGAGATAGACAGAAAGACAGCTGGTTGTCCCAAAGTTGTGTAAAGTGTCAGATAGTGTGATCTGTGTATTGTCCATGGAGATCACAACATCTTGACATGAGGAAGCATCTCAGGGGATACACATCAGCTCAGTCTTGCTGGGATTTAGCTTCAGCTGATGAGCTGCCATCCATGACAAGATGTCTGCCAGACATCCTGATGAGATCCGTCTAGAAACATGAGTCATCAGCATAGCAGCGGTATGTGGGGATATCTCAAAACTGGTGAGACATTCGTAATGAAGATGCAGGATAAAAACAGATTTTTAAAATGTATACATAATAAATTCAAACTATCATGGATGGTGGAACGAAACATCCAGAGCTGATTTTGTGATTGATTTTGACCGGGATAAAGTGCTTATTGAATTTAATGAATATACACAACTTGATTTGGGATTCATATTTTTATCATGCATGCTAAAAAGGTTTTGATGAATCAACATAAATCAAAAAACACATGAAGGATTTAATCGTTGCATACAAACAATTGGTGCCGGTGTCTAAAGTCAGGTGTTATTGAATATGTAATTCAATTTTGAATTTGCAGATTATGTACATACGGAATCAGTATGCACAGTTGCTTAAGTCAATTGTCTAAACAATTATCCAATTAAGATTGTTAAAAACACCTGTGTGTAGTTTGCACCTCAGAGGTTGCCAGCTTTTTCTTGATTATAAGCATCTGAGATGGGGTTTTGCAGTAGCGTCTAGTCCACAACCTTAAACTAAAACACTTTAAGCTTGAAGTATTTTAACTAAGATTCTCAGATGTCCACGTGAAGTTGCCAGGAAGTTGAGTCATGTCAACTAGACTTTTTTTGTTTTTGTGGTTCATTGCTCATCCAAGTAGCCTTTTCAGTCTGAGAAATGTTGGCTAGGGACCCCGCATACTGTATAAGTCTTCTTCAGGGTTGTTACTCTCCTGACCTGAATACAGTAAGATCGTTGATGGAAAATAGAGTACAGTAGGTGAGAGTGAGGGGTGAAGGCACTTTCTTCCTCAGACTGAAGATGTGGCTCAACAGTTAGGCCTGTTCAAGACCGTTCAAGGCTGTTCAGACGGTCAGGGGTTCAAGACCCAGCACTGTCAAATTGGGCCCTAAAGTGAGACCCTTAACCCTATCTGCTGCAGGTGTGGTATCATGTGACTCCAGCTTCCTAGCAAGTGGGGATATGCAAAGAAGAAGGTTCTGTGCTGTTAGGTATGTGTGATAATTAGAAAATATCACTTGAACTTGAAAAAAATTTATAAAGCACTTCTAGAGGATAAGCATTGTGTCTCAGATTAAGATAAAATAATACTATAAAGGGACAATACTAATAAATAATTAATAAAATGTCATCAATATTTATGTATAGCTCTTCGTCCTTGCTTGAGTCGATAACATCTATGAAAAGCCCAAGGACTGTAAATGCGTATAACTGAGGTGTGCTTCTCTTTGATTTTAACTCCATCCGAGCATCATAGCTCCATTTGTGGTCTGAATGCCAATTTTTTTTTATTTTATTAAATCCTTGCTACACATGCATAATGCTAAACACAGCCAATAGCTACTTAGTCAGTCACTTAGTGCTCCCTCATGCCATATGCTAGGATTTAGAATTTGCATTAGCTCTTAACTCATCTTTCAATTCTGCACATCGGATGAGCCGAAAATCTACCAAATATATCTGGGTTGGAATTCGCAATTATGATGCTAGTCAAACCAAAATGAAATGCTAACTCAAATATTAGCTGAACGTTTTTCTCACTTTACAAAGAACATGGCTGGTGACGAAGGAAGCAATTCCGTTCCATTCTTTTATGTTTCTTTGCTTAAGGCTTTTCAAATCCATCTCCTTTTATTTGCTCTTACCACTCGACCCTTCTTTTCTGATCCATACACACACATGTAAGGCTGAATGAACACACTCTATTCTTTGTATTTAGTCTTTAACAAGCCATTACACACACCAGTCACAATTACCAATAACAGTGCGTGATCTTTTCCGTCTCTTGCTTTAAGTACGGGAGATGATTAGAGGAGTAATAATGGGGCTCTCCAGTTCTGTGGTTTGAAGGTAATTCTACACTGGCTTGTGCTTTAATGTTAGATGTGTTCTTTTAACTTACGTCTTATTAAAGTGTGTGGTGTGGTAAGGCATGGTGGTAATAATTGGGAAAAAATACAGAGATGCCTGGTCACTTTAAAATTGCAAACTGACAAAAACGCTGTTGACACTTGATTTATTTTTGTAATAGTAATTTTGTTTAACTAATTGTATAGAGATTTCTATACAGAGAAGTGTGTGCAAATGTTCCCTCCTTGACTGTCCACCAGCCAAAACATTCTTGTTGTGCATTCACACTTAAAATGCATTCTTGAATTACTGTGGTGGTTATAATTCTTAGTACTGAAGTGGGGCAAAAAAGAGTTTTTAAAACTTCTTGAGACATTTCCAGTAACATTCACAAAAGTTGGAGTCAGTAGTACAGTACAGTTTATTTGTTTGTGAAACTCTAATAACATTATTCACTTTCACAAATCAGCTATATGGAGAGAATTCTGGACATAAATTTAGAAATTTAGGAAATGTATAAATGTATGGCTTTATTAAATTATACCTAAAGAGCAAAACAGAGGCGATGAAGGCAAGGAGACATGAGGAAATAAACCTTCAGAGGAACCCATTTTCATTTAGGTGCTACAGAATCGAGCTCAATTAAAACCCTCCTGTAATTGTGTGCCATAAGATCAAATGCAGTCCAAAGCCATCACCATGGTTTCTAAGTGGTTTCTAAGTCCCAAGCAATTAATGAATTAAAGGCTAAAAGGCTATTCCATGACTGTCAGGCTTAGTAAGAGAATGTATATTTTAGTCCTCGTTATACAAGGTACCAACAAATATCTTGAACCTATTGATACCAGCAGTTCACTCAAGTATTGTGACATGAGACCATCCAGTACTTTATAGGTCAACAGTAGTGTTTCAAAATTATCGCAAAATTTAACTGAGAGCCAATGCAATATGATAAGATTATCTTGATTATCTTTTGGTTCTAGTAAGTACTGCTGCATTCTGAACTAAATGACGCTTGTTCATTCACCTTAGATCATCCAGCTAGTAAGACAGTACAGTAGTCCAACCAAAGCATAAACTAGTTTCTTTATATTGTGTAGTGAAATTATAGTTATTATTTTAGGTATGTTTATAAGATTAAAGAAGACTACTGCTGTAACATTATCTACATAAGCTTCAAATAAAAGACTGGAATCAATAATCACACCAAGGTCTTTTACTTGCTGCACATGATGAAACAGAAAGGCCATCCAGACTTACTGTGTAATGAGAAAGCTTTCTCCAAGCTGCAGGCCGCCTTAGAAACAATACGTCGGGTTTGTCAGAATTAAGGAAAAGAAAATGAATAAGAATCCAGCGCCTAATATCTTTACACATTCTTCAAATTTGTTACACTGGTGTCTCTCATGACTGTAAATTTAAAGATTGAATTTCTAGCCTGATATACTGTACAATACTTATTTATTTATTTATTTATTTATTTATTAAAAAGTCCATGAACTCATCGCAACTATAAGTTATTTGTCTGTGTGTTTCTGTGGTAAAGACGATACAGGGATGGAGAAAGGAAAGAAAAAAAGTATTCATATCAGATCAACAGCGTGACCAGCATTATGACACAGTCATTACATTTTGATTTACCCCTAATGAGTCTAGAATGGACATACTGTAAAGACTGTGCTCACAGGAGCTTGTGGATTCTCAAAATGAATATTAAAGTCTCTGACAGTTTAAAGAAACTATATGATTCGAGATTAATTCTGCAAATTCAGAAAGAAATTCAGAGTTTGGCCCTCGGGGTCTGTAAATATTAATAAGCAGAACTGAGTGAGCAGATGTATTTGTTCGTAAATCAAAAAACTTTTCCAGGATTGATATCCACTTAGACCACTTGTGTCATTCCTGCTAGGGACATCCTTCATGGTTTAGACAAATCCATTTTTTCTTGATGTTCCTTTCTTTTTTCCCCCCGCAGAACTAACATAACATGCCAGGGATTCTCAATGACTGTTTGATTGGACAATCACATATGACATATTGCCATGACAGCTCAAGGAGAGAAAATAGCTTCTGACCTTAGCTCACTAGTTTTCATCTCTTTCTCAGCTCCCAGAACACCTGATTTAACTAAAGAGACTTTCTAAATGGAAGTGGACGTGATAGAGTAGGGAAATCACTACAATGTGCAGGACAGGTACAGTAGTCCTCAAATACTATAATTGAGAACCATTGCCTTAGCTGACTATGGCGCCTCATGCTGGAGTGCTTAGAATGCAGCTTGTGTTTGCGTTATGTTATAAGATTTGCCATTAAATCTACTTTGTGTTACATGAAGCTTCAACGGTTGAGTAAAAACACACACTTTGTCATGTACTGTAATAGACAAACATTTGTTAGCAGAGGACCATTAAGCTGAAACAAATGCAACATGTCAAAGTGATAAATAAACAGGAAGAAACACCCAGGGAAAAAAGTGAGGAAAACAGGTGTAACATTATTGGTTTAGATGATGAAACATCCGAAGATCATGCTGAGGCCTTGTCTCAGACACCTACTGTATATAACTGCAAATCCAATTGCTGATCCTAGCCCGAGCTGGTCGTTAAGCAAGCATGGGTCAGTAGAAGAGTGTAATGAAAATTCCAGGGAACTCTGTGCGCACGGTGGGGTAGACGCTGAATAGGGTGATACAGTACTCAAGTCTGCGCTTGTGTAACCTCTCAGCCACTGTGCTGACTTGCAATTAGAAACGTTATAAACAGATGAAGTCAAAGATAAACATTCTTTTAAGAAATCATATATATGTGTAAGGCTTAAACAAGAAGAATGTAAGATGCAAATTGTTAAGAAAGTAAAATGCAAAGCGTTGTAAATGATGTTTATTCAGTATTCACATCATGCGGTGTACGCACAGATGCGTTAGGCACAGTGACTAGTGATGCAGCTGAATAAACAACACATCAATAAAGTGATGCTTCGGTGGGTTTGAGCATTGGATTTTGCCAGATACGTACCATTGATTCATCCTGTCTGGAGCTACAAAGCAAGGAAGGCAAAACAAAAAAAAAAAGAAAGGAAATGAGGAATCCCAATAAAATAAACGATAAGCACCCTTTCACTATGTTTGACTCGTGCTAATTTATTAATGTTGCTAACTCTTTGAATTATTTAACAGTCCAGTAGCTAATGAAACCATTCAAGTTTTGATATTTTAGTTTACCTTATCACACTAGGCCATGTTCTTATAGTACTGTATTATATCTGCAAACAATTGGGTGAATGCAGAAATAACTTGTAAGGCTGTAGTACTCTAACTAACTAACAAAAATTTTTTATTAGTTTAAAGTTTTATTAGTTTAAAGTTTTATTGCAGTTTTATTGCTGTTAAAAGTTTTCTTTAAAAAGTTTTATTGCTATTATTTTCTATTTCATTTCATGATTATTTTCTTTTCTTTTATGTAAAGCACTTTGAATTACCATTGTGTATGAAATGTGCTATACAAATAAACTTGCCTTGCCTTACTCTCTTAAAGGAAGTATTAGCGATGGAATTGACCAGTTAACGACACGACTAACACCTTTTAGTGCCTTCATTAATGTTCTACAAGCACAGCACAAACGGGAAAGTTTGGATGGCATCCTGACTGAGTTTTAATAAATAATATATTGCCATATGCTTCAAACATCCAAACAAACATCACATTAATTTAACACGTAGACGACCATGCCCACCATAGACTACAAGTTATTGTATTTAAAAATTATAAAGTATTAGAAAGAGTGTACTTATAAACAACTATAACTATAAACAAACACTTTCTGACCAATCAGAATCAAGAATTCAACTGCGCTCTAGCTTTAGTATAACTAACTTATAACTAAAATAACTAGTAACTACTTAACTAGCTTTAGTATACTATAGTATACTGTTTGCAAAAATGTGCTAGAGCACTGACACGATCCTGTAATCGCAAGCAAAACGTAAGAAAAACTTCACAACAGATTAAAAATGTTTCTTTTGTTATAACTTATATAACATTATAAAACACGATAAGGACAATTTAAAGCACTTTGATCATTGTACACTCCAGTGTGTCTCCTTTTGTTATGTCCTTTCTGAACTTTACTCTTTCAAGTGTGTGTCTCTCCGGTTTAAATTGAGCATCAAAGTCAGAAAGGGTGAATGCGAAAGCTTAATTAATCATTCTTGACAAACTGCAAGGGCTAATTAGCTTGCCAATAATAAAGACACCTCTTCATGGCTTTCTGAAGAAAAAGGAAAGTGAACTTAACACAAGGTCAAACCCTAAAAAAATACTGTACTTCATTATACCCATATTACAGGTTTTATCCAAAAATATTAGCTTTTTATACAGTATATATAAAAAAAAGAACTTTTGAATTGAATTATAGTTCGTCTTGATTTAGTATTAAAGTGGTATTAATGAACACATGACTGGAGAAATTCACTTTCACTTTTTACATCATAAATCATTTCTATGCACCTTAAAAATCTGTTTTTGACATGTTAATAATATTGAACTACTCCATATCCTACTGCGATACATCAGAACCAGTGACTGACCATTGGGGTCACTAATAGTGTAGCTTCCAAAATCACTCAGAGTGCAAATGCAAATGCTAGATAGTGTATTTGATAAGTGGCCTTCGTTAAGTTTGACTCACAAGGAGGTTGACCTTAGTTCTTATTAACCAGGCATACAGAAAAATAAAACATAAAACCTAAATCAATTATTAAATCTACACTGACCTGCCATGGCATTACGTACACCTTGGGCTAGTACTAAGTTGGACTCCAGATTTTGATCCATTTTGACCTGATCATACAGTCACTGCAGATTTGTCGGCTGCACATCCATGATGGGATTGTTCCGTTCCACTACATCCGGAAGGTGCTCTATTGGATTTGAGATCTGGTGAATGTGGAGGCCATGTGTACAGTTCAAGAAACCAGTATGAGATGATTTTTAGATTTTTAATGTCAGCCTACAGCAAAAATCTAATTGTGAAACGCAAACTCCCATAGGAAATTATGTAAATACAGATAATCCGTTCCAGGCACCCAAAAATATGACAGATATTACCAATTTCCAACATTATAATCATATTTTTTGCATATAAAAACAATCAAAACATTTAGAAAAGACAAAATATGAAATAAATAGACATTAAACCTCACTTAACATTAAAATATGATTCCTCTTGGCACCGACTGCTTTAAAAACCAAACTGAAAGTGGCTCCCTTTTCTTCTTGCTACCGTCCATGCTAACATCATTGTGACCTGTGGTGCTACAGTATGTCTTCACTACATTTTGCACAAAACGCAAAAAAAATCGACTGATGCAAACAAGTTTTGAATGGCTCCCGAAAGTACACGCAACTTAGCTGGTATTTGGTTCAGCTCGGTTCGGTTGTATGCCAAAAATACTTCATACTGTACGCCAAGGCAAATTTCTTGCAAAATTTTGGTTCTTAAGGCGAAATTCATGAGGCCAGGAGTTTGTATGCCGAGGTAATACTACGAGCTACTGCGAGCTAATAGAAGCTCAGTAGTTTTTATATTTAAGTATTTGAAAGTGAGTACTCTTGTACTTTTACTCAAGTAGAAATGTAAATAGAGGACTTCTACTTTTACTTGGTATCACTTTATCTCTTTATCTTGGGCTATCTCTACCTTTATTCATGTACTGTACAGGATTAACGCTAGTAACGCTACTCTTACTCCGCTACATTCGGCTACACTCGACTCATTACTTTTCTAACCATTTATTCTACACATGCAGCCAGTGGATCTACTGCATGACTGTTTCACCAATCAGACGCAGCAACAATAATCACATGACTCCGTTTGACCAATCAGGTTTTCAGCCGGTGTCCTATAAATTTATCCTACATTTGAATCCGTCCTACATATGCATATACATTGTAATTTTGCGGAACGCCTATAAATCCATGCTGCTACTAGTGGGATCTTGCGGTTAGTATAGAATGCTTTTTTCATGTTTATGTGATTATATGTTAACTTTAATTGTATATATAATATTACTTTAACAGTCTAAGAATATATAAGTAAATTTCAGTACAGAATTAATCGCCAACACACGTGTGATGCGTCCATGGCATCATATACAAAGCATGTTTCGCTTGCAAAAGAACAGCTTCATACTGCGGTGTCTTCTCTATCTGCCAAAAGAGACATTTCAGAATATATACACTTTAGCATATATAAAATAATGTGTATAAATAATTATTATAATTTCTAAAAGAAAAAAAAAACGGACATTACGATTGAAACAGTTACTCAGTACTTGAGTAGTCTCTTTACCGAATACTTTTTTACTCTTACTTGAGTACATTTTTTTGGCTACTCTACCCACCTCTGGTTAATGGTAAAAGTAAGCGTGAATGAATAAACCATGATTACTGCCCAAGATGATTACTGTGAGGCTGCCGCCACGGTCACTGAATAAACAGAGAGAAAGAAGAATTGAAGGAACTTGAGAGATTCACAGCTCAGGCACTAGAAGCTGTGCCAAGACAAATACACAGTAGACAGGACAATCCAAAAAGAGGTGCAAGCCAAAATCCATGTTGGAGACTGAGCAGATATCTTAGCAGATAAGCGTTTGTTGGCCTGATGAATGCAAAATTGAACTCTTTGTTCTTGGCACAAAGTGCTGGAAATCCAACACTACTGATCATCCTAAGAACGCTACCCACAGGATGTGGTGTGTGGTGGTGTGTGGTGGTGGTAGCATCAATTGGAAACGACTTTTCCCAGTTTGGGGTGAGAAGCTTGTCCATGTTGAGGGCGAGATGAAATAGAGTCAAAACATGGAGTAACCCTTAAAGAAAAAAAAGTCTAGTTGCAGTTCATGTTGAAGGAGGGGGTGAAAACTTATGTAAGTCAGTGCATTTTATGAAACATGTGAGAGCATGCTGCATGAAATGTTAAATGCAAATGTGAAAATGCATTTATGACACTTGTGTAAATGAATTAAGGGCATGCTCATTTGCGATAGTGCATTCTGTCTGTCTGTCTGTCAGGCAATCTTTTTGTCTCTCTCTTTCTCTCTCACACACACACACATACAGTACACACACTCACACACACTCACAGTGTACAGTACACTGTCTGACAGCATCTCCGCATCTTCATGTTCATCAAGATGATTGACAGGTCAGGACAGTTTGGTTGAACTGCGCCAGCAAGAGAAACACACCTTTGGATTTCTGCCTGTCACAAGGCCCTGATGAAGCTATAACACACACACACACACACACACACACACACACACACACACACACACACACAGGCTTATTCATTATTCATTAACATACTTGTCTCTCTCATTGTCTTCCTCTTATAGTTAATTCCAAACTACAGGGTGTCCCAAAAGTCTCTGTGCATAGGGGAAATGAAAATAATTAAGCGATTACATGCAGAACGCCAGATGCGAACACGAGTTCATCATGAGTGGGAGAGACGACACTGCGCGCCTTTACAAAGAAATGCCATTTTTCCCAATGTATGGGGACTTTTGGGACACGCTGTAGACTTGACAACTATGCAAATATGTAGAAGTCACACACACACACACACACACACACACACACACACACACACACACACACACACACACACACACACACACAC
>JAQMYL010000015.1:2578091-2589553 GCA_030014365.1 Clarias pachynema | reverse complement strand
CAGCATCAGATGCCATGTCAGAGTGACCTATATATCCCGCAAACATAGATAGATAGATAGATAGATAGATCACATTTATACATCAAAAATATATATTTCGCAATACATTTTTCACAATTCGGTTCTCTGCAATGCTTTCTATCTGGCCTGGTGGCCTACTTTTGTTGTCATCCCTCCCTCCTCCTCTTATGCCCCTCACCGCAGGACAGGCACTCTTTCATTTCCTCTCTTGTTCCCTTATCAAGCCCCCCATGCTTTCTGTCTCTTTCTGCCTGCGTTTTTTTTTAATGGTTCTTTTTCCCCCATCATCACAATTCCTTTCTCCTAATCCTCTCTCTAAATGACCTCTCGTTTAGCATAACCGTCTGTCCTTCTCGCTATACTGTACAAGCGCTCCGACCTCTCCATCACCATGGTTACCAATCTACTTGTCTAATATATACTGCAGTATGTTCGTCGTTCTTGGATCATCCTTTCCTGTGTTTTTAATAACTCTAACAATAACGCTTCTCGCCAGCTCTGTGAGTGTCGCTGAGAAGTCAGCATGAAGTCACACTGTGTATGCTATTGCCAATTGTCAGTAATTGTTCTCTGTTTATATTGATGTCTCATTCAGTCCCACTGGACATATTTAAGACGAGGAAGAGATAGAATACCAATAAAGCATGTAAAGTAATAACATGACACAATCTGAATGACTGACAAATTCCAATGGTCTAATGCTGCTCCATATCATCTACATTGCACTGGCACATATCTTGACATAAAACACTAACAAACTCAATGACTCATACCTGAACTATCTGGTTTCACCCAGAAGGAACTGGTTTCACCATTTTGGTACTGGTTTGTTTCAAGATCTCCCTCATGCCGTCTTGACATAATTGGGATTATATGAACAAGATATAAAATGTCAATAAATGTAACTGATTTTAATATTTTTTATTTCATCTGACTGCTGTTGTCCACCACAGTGGACCATCCGGTCCACACATACAAACTTGACACGGGTTTTACGCAAGATGTCCTTCCTGACGCAACCCTCTCATTTTATCCGGACTTGGGACCAGCACTGTATCCAGTGGCTGGGGTTTGGGCACTGGCTGGGAATCGAACCCGGGCCTTCCGCATGACAGACGAGACACCTACCAAGTGGACTGCTAAAGACACAAAACGTTTATGAAGCATGGATTGGATCTTCGGGTTGGAAGTTATCATTCAGGAGAAAGGTAACAAAAAGTCCAAAAACATTAAATTAACATTGGAACACCATAAAGTTCATAATCAACAAGTAGAGCAAACGGGCAACCACAGTGGCATTACCAAGAACAGAAATTCTTGTTAATGTGAAAATTGACAAAAGGACAAGAAGAAATTTTGCCAAGAGACCTACAGAGACATTAAAGTTGCTGTAGGAATAACTGGCAAGTACTGGGCCCTTACTTGCATGTGAAAATAATAGGCTGAAAGAATAACTCAACAGAAGCCATATCTCACAAATAATCATCTAAGCCTAACACGTTTTCCCTAACCTATGTCTGAAAATGTTTATGACTGAACAAGATAGAATTTTTAGGAAAAAAATGTAACATATGTTTGCTACAAAAACAAGACAGCTTATCAATGAAGGAAGACCATACCCACAGTGAAGCATGGTGATGGTAGCATCATGCTATGGCATACTTTTAGCTAGTACTGTGGATCTATTCGAACCAGAGGGAATCATGGATAGGTCCAAAAAACAATGTATTTTGGCACACAACTGACAAACCTTTGCTAGACAGTTGAAAACGAAGAATAATTTCATGCTTGCAGCATGACACAGACCTAAAGCCCAAATCCAAGTCAACAAAGGAATGGTTTAAAAAAGAAAAAGAAAAAGACTTTTGGAATAGTGCACTCAGAGACTAGATTCAAAAAGATTCCTTGACAGTTTGATAAATCTGGAGATTTCTTTTTCTTCCAAGGAAGCATGGAAAAAAATGAACATGCACACAATTTTGCTGGTTGCCATGTTGCGTTGAAGGTGGGAAAAGATCTAACATCGTTTATTCTCATTACATCACAAAAATCTTTAGAATGAACAGAGACTATGTAGACATTTTATATACACTGTATATACACTAAACAATAAAGATACATTGAATTCCTGATATTATTCACTGTCTGTACTCTATATTGCAACTATATTGCATAATGCTGCCTGCAATTTCTAGGCCATTTGCACCTTAGCAGAATATGATCCCATAATGAGATGTTATTATCACTGAATCATTAATCATCACTGCTCAATGACTAAGTCTTTGAACATGATTCGTGACGTAGGTCAGCATAAGCCAGCATAACAAAATGCCATCCTACCAGATATTTAGAATTATATTTTTCTTCTACGCAACAGAGCGCAGATTGCATGAAACCTTCCCTTAGACTACTATAAATTTTTCTTTATGTATGAACTAAGACAATTGTGTTAATTTAACCTGCTATTGATATTAATTTTAACATTTGTTTAGTCTGCATTTCAACTAGAAATACCATGTTGAAGATATAAATTTTTCATAATGTTATACTGTATGTGGTGATGATGGTTAAGAAAAAATAATGCTGAATTAATTTTAATATACTATAGACAGATAATGTACTGTACTAGCAAATTAATGAATGGATGGAAATGACAGTGCCATCATGAGATGCTAGGATCAGCTTGCAACATTACATTACAACATTACTGTGCCCTGTTGAAATTACGGAACATTCATAAGTAGCTGCAGTTAACCACAACGACCATCAGAGCCAGATAGTCAACATGGGCACCTAATTATATACCTGACCAGCAAGACATTGGTTTCGGTTGCTGTTTTCACTTCCTGACCAACGTCTGACAATACTCCAGTTTGATTGAAGATTAGTCCAGTTTATGCTTGGTTGCTTATCACCTGATCCTAATCTGAGTCTATGTTTTAATATTGAATAACCATGTGTTTAATAAAATCAGTTTACCTGCAATTGAGTCCACCACTCTGGATTCTGACATCATTATGAGAAGTTTATAATTCAATGTGATTTACAAGATAGAAAGTCTTCCAAAAAGGTTTCTTTCAAGTGTGTTACTCTACGATACTTATTAAACACAAGTTTAAAAAGATGGTTTCATGTGTCTTGCAGGAAGCAGGTGTTAGTCTGCATACTCCATGATTAGTATCTGGTTGGAGAAAGCTTGTGGCAGGTGACAACATTGGAGATTTAAAATAGTGGAAAAAATATGGTGATGTACTGTAGACTTTGCACTCAGCTCTACCACCATTCTGTTTCACCTGTTTGTGATTATTGTAAAAAAAAAAAAAAAAAAACAAGCAAAAAAAAAAATACTATGGCACTGTAATAAGCCAGTTAGCCATAACATTAAAACGACCTGTATTGTGTACAATATCAGTCAAAAGTTTGGACAAAAACTATCAAGCACTATGATCAAACTGATTCTCGAAACTTAGCTCTGTTCATTGAGAGTTACCAGCCAAATGATAATTTTACAGTACCTTTACAGAGCATATGTAGCAGACAGATATCAATATCTAGGCATACTGTAACTATTCGAATGAGATCATTGCCTTCAGCATTATAGCGGTAGTATATATGCAAACAGTTCTGACCCAATGATCAGATAAGTCCAATGCATTAATAGACTCTGGCGCCATCCCAGTGTAAAGTGGTAACATACAGTATCTTAGAGCTGGTTATGGTCATTGGATGCCCAGGTTGTGTTCCAACAACAATGCAGGTTGTATAAATAATTGACAATAAAATAATAGAGAAGAAGGTTTATTCGAATGGTTAGGGTCATTCATTATTCTAACATTCCTGATGTTAATTAGTGACTCATTAATGGCACAAGTACACTAGGTCCTTTCCCTCAATTATAGCCTCAGATCCTGACATACTGACACACTTATAAAATAGCTTTTTACCCAAAGCCCATCTCCGTCATGTTCTACAAATGACTGTAGTCCATTCAGCGTCACTGATTTTTTGTTATTTTTTCTTTATTCTGTGTGTCACAGTGACCCACAAAAGGGACATGTGGTTCGTATATGGCACAGTCGGTCAACCAATATTTCGGTCAGTTTTGTATTTTATTTCCCATGGCTCTATGTTCTGGCCCTTTGTCCATGATGTATGCTTCTCCTGATTTTTTTTTCCCTAGACATATGTAAGATGGAATAGAGTGCAATTTTGAGGGAGAATGAGTAGGAGTTGTTTGCGTTAAGGGGGAAATGTTATGCGGAAACATAAAATGTGGGACAGAGAGTGAGAGAGAGAGAGAGAGAGAGAAAGAAAAAAGAAAGAAAGAAAAAGAAAGAAAGATCTTTTGCATATGATATACAGTATACAGTACAGGCCAAACAGGCCCACAAGGTTTCTCTCCTGAATAACCACTTGAATAGAGCATTGACATTGTTTTTTTTTTTTCAACGAGTGTGCTTTAGTGTGGATTTTAAAAATTAATTAATTAATTTATTTCTGTATTATTATTATGATGATGATGATGATTATGATTATTATTATTATTGTACTGTGTTGTAACATGACAGTGACCTAAAGTCTACCACCAACAGAGGGTGCCCTGCACCTTCTCTTATACACATGCTGTGTTCTGGGACTAGAAAATGTGAGAACAGAGAACACTTGTTGAAAATCTTGCAAATAAGGAAAGTAGGTTCTTAGAAGGAGATTTAAATGAATATTAAAACAGAGAAAAGTACAAAAATGGATTTCCCCAGGCTTCTTCCATTTAGACGATACTATCCAATTCACAAAATGCTTAATGGATTTATTAATGTTTTTATAGGGAGGAAGAATTCAAATCCCCAGCGCTAGAGGTGTGGTGTGACAATACCAACCACTAAGCCCCTGTACCACCTTAATTTTTAAATCAAGACTAATTGGTAGCTGGTGAACATTACCAAAATATAACCATAATTACAGTAGCATTTGTAATTACTAGCTAACAATTAGATTAGATTAGATTTTTTTTGTCATTGTGTAAAGTACTGTACATGTAAAAAGCCATAGAAATGCAGTTACCATTTAACCAGAAGTGCATAAATGACCTATTTACAATAAATAACAAATGTGTTAAATGACTGTATGCATTCATATGTTCAGGGGTGTGAGTGATTAATGTAAATAAGGTGTAGTATGTAATATACAATACAGTGTACATATGGTAATATATAGTATAACTGTGCAAACACTGTGCAGTGAAGAAGACGTGTCAAGAAGATAGCACGCTCAACACAATAGACATATGTACATATACAATATGAGCTTCTGTATGATACTGTATATCAAGAATAAATATGGGTGGAATATACAGTAGAACAATGATAAACATAAATTATGGATGGTGCAAAGATGAAGGTGCATAGTGGATGAAGCAGTGCAAAATTGACAGAAAGTGACAAATGCAGTAGTGTAATGGTTAACATTCTATGATGAGCTGTTCAGTGCAGTAACAGCCACGGGGGGGAAAATGCATTTCTGTCTGTTTGTGTGGCACTGAGGCAGCTGTAAGGCCTGCCTGATGGGAGAACGGTGAATAGTCCATGATTGTGGTGAGAGGTATCTTTGATAATCCCTCTCGCCCTTTTCAGACAGTGTTTCTTGTAAATGTTCTCCGAGCTCTAAAGAGCTTTAAGGTGCAAAGTAGTGCATTTGCCATACCACACACTGAAATGCAGTTTGTGAAGATGGTCTCCTCAGACATACAGGTGCTGTTGTGTCTTTCTAATCTGGAGAGAAGAGTTCAGAGACCAGGTGAGGTCTTCAGAGATATAGACTCCAAGGAACTGGGTCCAACAACAGCTCCGTTGATATGAGTGGGATAATGGGATCCACATTTAGATTTTCAATGCTTTACAGGTATAGGACAGGAAGAGCTGTACAAACTTATCACCACGGCAAAATCAACAACATGCTTGTTAGATCCAATCCCAACTAGATTTCTATAAGGACTGATACATACAGCTGGAGAGCCGCTTCAAACCATTATTAATTCCTCATTATATCTAGGTCACGTCCCAAAATCTTTCAAGTTGGATAGTTAGTAAGCCTCTTCTTAAAAATATGGGGTCCCAAAGGGTCAGTTTTAGGACCTTTGCTGTTCTCCATATACATGCTTCCCATGGGTAACATCATTAGAAGACATGGGATTAGTTTCCATTGTTATGCTGATGATCTCAACAAAACCAGACGAAATACCCTAGTTGTCTAGATTAACTGAGTGTGTCCAAGATATAAAAGATTGTATGACCGATAATTTTCTTTTACTAAATTCAGATAAGACAGAGATATTACTTATATATTTGTATATTTCCAATATTACAAAAACAGCCTTTTTCCACCTTAGAAATATTGCCAAGCTTAGGAACATTCTATTCCGCATCATATCTGCTGCAGAAAAGCTGGTTCATGCATTCATGACCTCCACACTGGACTATTGTAATGCATTACTAGGTGGTTGTCCTGCATCCTCAATAAGCAAGCTACAGTTAGTCCAAAATGTAGCCACCAGGGTTCTCACTAGATCAAGAAAATATGATCACATAACCCCAATACTATGATCCCCGCACTGGTTACCTGTTCAGTTTAGAATTAATTACAAACTAGCATTACTTACATACAAGGCTCTAAATGGTTTAGCTCCCACATATCTAGCCAGTCTTCTGACACATTACAATCCACCACACTCCTTAAGATCGCAAAACTCCAGACTTCTGGTAGTTCCCAGAATATCAAAATCTACAAAAGGGGTGGAGCGTTCTCATATTTAGCTCCTAAGCTTTGGAATAGCCTTCCAGACAGTGTTCGGGGCTCAGACACAGTCTACCAGTTTAAAAGTAGACTCAAGGCACATCTCTTTAATCTGGCATACGCATAATTCATTCCATAACCTCATACTCCAGTATATCTAAATGCACCTTCCTATCTAGTGCTGCTAATATCCTGAATGACATCTACACTAATTCTTTTCCACCTGTTCTTTCTTCTTCTACCATCCCGAGGCATCTGGAGATTGTGCCAGCTCCAGTAGGCAGAGGCCAAACCTGCAAGGATCTTGAGGCATCCAGAGAAGGACCACCTCCAGCTGGATTCTGCTTCATGATGGTTTGGATCTACACATGCTGCTCCTGAGCTTCCAGTGATCCAGATCCCCCTGTGTCCTCTGCACCTGCTGACTCATCCCTGTGCTGAGCTGGACTCCATGATAACTTGGACAACTTCTGTTATATTAAACTTCCACCAGCCTAACACACATGATGTCATTATATAATTCCTGCTATTCGTTATCACCGGATAATGAGGATGGGTTTCCTGTTAAGTCTGGTTCTTTTCATTTTGTGAAGCTGCTTTGAGACAATGATCATTGTTAAAAGTGCTATACTGTATAGATAAATTGAATTTAATTGAATTGAATAATTACATTAGAGGATGATGACAATATGTTACTTAGGCAGTTAGGTTAGCAATTGACGATTCGTTTTCTACTGTATCTACTGTAATCCCTATGTTTTTAGAGCCATATGTTCCCTTGGTCCTATGATCATAGTGCACTATGTTCCTAGGGCTCTACATTGCCAGGGCTTATGTTCCTAGAGTTTTATGTTCCCAGGGTGCTTTGTTCCTAGAGTCCTATGTTCACAGGGCTTATATTCCTTAGGCCCTATGTTCCTAGGGTTCCTAGAACTTCCCCAGGTCTAGGGTCCTATGTATCCAGAGACCATAGACAGTCTATGGTCTTATTCCTAGGGCTCTATGTTCCCAGAGCGTATGCTCCCTGGGTCCAATGTTTCTAGGACCCGATGTTCACAGAGTCTTATGTATTTAGAGGTCTATGTTCCCAGGGTCTTATGTTGCCAGAATTCTATGTTCCCCAGGTCTAGGGTCCTATGTTTCCAGAGCCCTATGTTCAGAAGGTCTAAATTTTAAACTTTAAATTTTGTTCCTTTTTTTTTTCTTTTTTTCTTTTCTTTTTTTTTTATTCCAAAAACAAATGCTATTATTTGTACAGAGACTGTATTTTTACATTTTTAAACCCTCCCCAACCAACCCCGAACATACTGCCTAATATTAATCATGGCATTGATTAAAATATAACAAAGATGGATATGCAATAGTTGAATAACAATGGAAAAAATATATATTAAAAAATAAATAAATAAATAAAATAAAATAAAATAAAATAAAAAATAAATAAATAAATAAATAAATAAATAAATAAAAAATAATAATTACAAATGGAAAAAGTTAAAATAAAATAAATGAATGGATATAGATATATAGACTTTTTTTAACTGATTGATGAAATTCTTTCTAGAGACCTCGAAAACCACTTAAATACATAACCATTAGTTTTTCTTGTGTTTAAAAAGTATTGAAACCTTGTTCCAATAAAATAAACCACATCATATTCAATATTTTATCTTAACATGTTTCACATTTGTCTCGAACAAAATAAGGGGGTTAACGTGTGTTTATCAAAATAAAAAACAAAAACTTAGGAACAGGACCCTGGGGACATCCTGTAGGCACACTCCTGTTACATACAGTAACACTACAGCTTTGTGCAAATGATTAGCAAAAATCTTTAGTCAATTGATCAGACTGATTTATGTAACTTCATGAGTCGCTTAAATGATCATGTTAAAAACAAGTCAATGTCAAACAATACTCCAAAATTAACGGGAATTTTACCGTTTTACTTTTACGTCATTCAGTACTTAAACACATAATGAGTGTGAAACAGTTGGCTGAAAGCTGTACTTCCTCTTTTATTATTCGTAGTTGTATTTAATTAATTTATTTCAATGCTCCGAATTACTATACCTACTACTACTCCTAATAATAATAATAAATGTTTTTTTTGTATTATTTGTATGCATTTTGTTTCATTATCTCCTACTTTCCAAAACATGCCAGGAGGTGGAGAAGTGATTCTAACCTGTCCTTAGGTGTAAATTAGTGTGTGTGTGTGTGTGTGTCTGAGAGAGAGAGAGAGTGAGAGAGAAAGAGATCTTCAATTCTTCACACAATCAATGCTATCCTTTAACCAGAGTTGAAATGCAGACATCAAAAATGTCAGCTCTGAGCTTAAGAAACACAAATTCGTGTATCCGGAGATGTGTGATATGCCAGCGCCCCGCTAGCTCACACTCACACGTCGATGAATCCACATTCCATATCTGACCTGAAGTGAACCCTGTAGGAGGAGGGTGGAATTGTAATTGTAGTTGTCTTGTCCGGCTGCTCTGTTAGTGATGATCTGACCTTTGATGTCCTCATCGATGAAATCGAGCGCCGTCTGATTGCATGGAGCAGAATAAACTTCGAGAGAGTCAGAGCCCTGGATGTGCTCTTCCTGCGCCTGAGCAGAGTTCAAAAACAGGTCCAGTCCTGAAGGGAAAGACAGCAGACGGAGGATAATTGAGTTTCTGGCCTTCAAATGAACAGATTTATATATAGCTTATGTATTTCATACGAAGAGCAAAATATCCTTTTATAGCCGCTGATTGCATTCCCGTACCTTGATGTCCATGAACTTTGGCTCACCCGGTCCTGACTCGATTTCAAACAGACACAAAGGCTTTTTTTTTTACTCAAATGCCAGCCGTTGTATAAACCCGCTATACAAACGCACAGGACCAGTTTGAGCAAAACTTCTGAAGCCTTTTAAGATCACACCATATAACATCTGAATGTTTATTGATTTTCTATAAGAGCAGATCTGACAGTAATTCCTAAGCTGTAAAGCAAATCGCAGAATTGCAGTAATGCACTCGTTTAAATATGTTAATATGCTCTCTGGGTAATTATTATTTCTGTAGCAAGCGTTCTTTCATAGAGAATTGTGTGTAGGGCAAATCACACTTCATATGAAAAAAAAAAGTAATAATTTATATGGTGTAATTTTTTGTAAAGAGGAAGTTAATTTATGTAAGGAGTCTCCAGTGCCAGTGCTTTGTAACAGGACAGAAAATAAGATCCTGTATGTGTCCTTAACAAGATAAAGCAGGTGGCAGAGCTCACCTAAAGTGTGCGTGCGTGTGTGTGTGTGTATGCGTATGTGTGTGTAAAACCCCGGGGTCTATGAACCCATCAGTGGGATCACTTGCATCTTTCTTCTTTTTTGATTGTACCCATAAGTATAATACATCATTTGCAATGCTCTAAAGTGTCTACTTTAATTTACGAAAGCACCTATTCACCGGACTGGGCTTCCACAGGCGGTTTTTATAGGCCGTGCTCAACAGCGAGATGGAGGGCAATAATCACCGTCCAGGCCTGGTGAGTTACGTAGGGCGCCCCACCCTTCTCCTGCACAAAGTGGAGCTGTCCAAGGTACTGAAAGTTTTTTGAATCCTCCTTGTTTTGTTCGAGGGTGAAGCTGTGGAAGTTAAAGAGGCACTGGCTTTCAGCCCACCGTCACACAGGGCATGTCAAAACTTCTCCAGCTGAAATACCCCTCAGATAATGCATTTTTAATACCTCAAACTCCCTCGACCTCTCATCTCATGTAAATGAGCTACAACTGAAACACACCTTTCCAGAGAACAGCAGAGCTGAGCATCAAGTCAGACGAGGGACTCTTCTTATATGGGGTCACAACAGGTGGTTTGTCTAAACCCTGGCCAATACAAAAATGAAAAAAATGACAAAAAAAAAACAGGGATTCCCCCCCCCCCCATCATGGTTTTTGTTTGTACACACACACACACACACACACCCACCCACACACACTCTCTCTCTCTCTCTCTCTCTCTCTCTCTCTCTCTCTAAACACACAGCAAAAATAAAATGTTGCATAATACTGTAGGTCCGCTTTAATACTAATAGAAGTAAAATCCCCAGTGGTTGATTTAACACATTCAGTGAAACTGATAAAACGTATATAATTATTGAAGTGTGTTAATTCAACACTAGGGATTTTGCTGTGTATGGCATAGACTAAGCTCAAAAGGTAAAGAACTGTCATTGGCACCTACTGGGGTATAAGAGGAATTTCAGGATTTGTGTTATTGGAAAGTAGTTAACTTATTGGATGATAAGTATTAAGTTTAAAATTGATAAGAATGGACTAAGACTAAAATGAGCGAGGAACTGCTTGACATGTCTTCCGTGCTCTGATACGCTTACCCGCCTGCTCCGATACCCATGCCAGCTGGAAGACACACCAAACACGCGCATGCGAGGGTGGTATCTGATGTTCTCTCTGGTTTGTTAACAGCATAGACAAAGTATTTAAGTCTTGAATCAAATGCCTTGTGTCATGTACATCTGTTACATTAAAGTACAAAATAATTAACATGTTCTGGGGAGAAGTTGCATGAATATCAGTGGTGTCAAAAGTATTCACATTCATTACTTGAGTAGAAGTATGGATACTAGGGTTTAAAAAGACTTCTTTA
>JAQMYL010000015.1:2490863-2498853 GCA_030014365.1 Clarias pachynema | reverse complement strand
GGTGGTTGTGGGGTTTGAACCTGGGATCTTCCGAACCGTAGTCCAATGCCTTAACCACTGAGCTACCCCTGGCCCTGTAACAACATCTACATTTCTTGTGGTAACTTAAACTACAACAATTCCAGTTAGCTGGTTTGCTAAAGAAATGCGTAGCACACAGTGAGCAGTTTGACACCAGTTTTGTGGCTAAATCGAGAGACAATGCAAACTGTCTCTCGAATTAGCCACAAAACTAATTATGCATAATTTTATGGCTTAATGTTTTATGTTGTTTTTTTTTTTGTACTTACAAATGTTTTTATTTCTGTATAAACAACAACCACCACAAAAAAAAGGCAAAGATCAGGTGATTGGCAGTAAAGATCACTGGTTTTCAACAAAATGAAACAGATAAAAGGTCGAATAGCATACAGTAGTAGCACTAATCAGGAATCGAGCTTAGGACCGATCTGGCGAAATGACACACACAATTCACAATTTGTGAATGAAACCAAGACTTCTTATATACTGTGGAATAAGAGCATGCACGCTGGGAAGTGGAGTTCTTGGTGGCTTTACTTAACTTTTTATTAAGTTATAGTTGTATATACTGCATGTTACTATATTTATACAGTAGTTAAACTTAATGTTCCAGTTCTTACTTGTGCTGCAGCAACTATAAATAACCATTCTCTTGTCAACTTTTCCATCTTTAAATTTGGAATTTGAAATAATGAAATAATTGGAATTTGAAATAATGATTAGGAAAGAGGTGATTGGACTGAAAACATCAGGTGTGTTTATTTTTGGAAAAACTTACAATTACATTTTGAGGTAATTATTAACCTTAAATAAATGAACATTAATGATCCATCACATTCGAGTTGAGCTGAATTATGTCTCTCACACACACACACACACACAGACCTTTTATCTGAGATTTCTCATATCAGAGGCACTCCACCATCACTACTTTTGCTTGAATTCACATTTTCTATGAATAAATGGAATATATTCAGTGTTTTTATTTTCTCAGCATATCCAAATCTATAGAAATACACTGCAGAACATCGTCAAGGACTGAACACATTTTCTAAGAGCATTAGTCATTCGAAATGGCTTTAAAGCGAACAGGAAACTCTGCACTTTCTGGCAGTTCTGGACACAACAGCAATGCACGATCAGCAGAGCTCGACCACGAGGAGTCAGCATTGACGGAGCCGCGCTACACAAATAGCTGACATGCTGCGCACTTTCCACTTATATTACCTTCTTGTTCTATGTGCCGCCTTATTTATAGTATTATGGAAGTTTTTAAAACAAAGATGCAGGAAAGTTTGTTTTCTTTAAAAGTCTGTTGTTTTAAGAGGCGTACCACAGAAATGAGGTGAGGTCAAAAAAAGGGAAAAGGATAGTTTTATTGGGAAAATAAGGAAAGGTAGGGAATTTAGGGATAGAGGAAGGAAAGAAAGGGAGGAAAGGAGTGAGGCAGGTCGGAAACACTGTCCAGCTGGCATATAGGCACTCGGCTGGCGAGTGATGTTGGCGGCAGAGTCGCAAAGTCTACTTATGTAGACAGAAGCTTTCGCAGACTCCTCAGTGGCATGATTGCTCCCCCCAGCAGGCAGGTAGGAGTCAAATGCGACTTTGGCCAGCGTGGCTATTGCTTGGGCAGCTAACACAGAAAGATTATTCACAAGTGGAAAGCATGCAAAATAGTTGCAGACATGCAAGACATCTTTCCAGGAGTGGGAAGTCCCAGGATATTCACCCAACGTCAGACCATCCATTGCTCAGAGAAATACAAAAAACCCAAGAGCTATATATCAGACCCTACAGGCCTCACTAACCATGTTAAATGTTCCAGTACACAACAACACAATTACAAGAAGACTGAAGAAGTATGATTTGTTTGAAAGGGTTTCCAGGGGGAACCTCTTCTGTCTAAATAGAACATGGAAGCACAATTAAGGATCACAAAACTACATCTGAACAAAGCACAAGACCTATGAAACAATGTCTTATGGACAGATGAACAGCAGTTCAGCAGAAACACCCCATACCCACTGTCTAGCATGGTGGTGGAGGGGTAATGATTTGGGCTTGTTTTGGAGCCAGAGGACCTGGGCACCTTGCAGTCACTGAGTTGACCATGAACTCCTCTGTATAACAGAGTATTCGAGAGGCAAATGTGAGGTCATCTGCAAAAGGACAATGATCTGAACCACACCAGTAAATCTATGTAAGGATGGCTAAAAAATAAAAGAATCAAGGCTTTGGAATAGCCTAGTTAAAGTCCGGACCTCAACCCAATTTGTACAGTATGTTGTGGCAGGACCTTGGAGCTGTTCATATACAAATGGCAAAAATCCTCAATACACTGATGCATTGTTGTGAAGAAGACAAAATACAAAGTCATGCAGGAATTAATTAGTTCAAGTCATTTAAACGTCAATCTACAAGCTTTTAAATTAGGGACTTACTTATTATTTCCCACATGTTTTTTGCTGGGGTTCTTCTTAAGTTTCTGACATGCTGTTCTACTCGCTATTGTTGGAAAGAGTGATACCTTGTAGCTTGAAACCATTATTTCCATTTTCCTTTAAGAACTGCTCTTCACTGGATGTTTTTTTGTTTTTCCACACCATCTTTTGTAAACTCTAGAAATTGTTCTATATGAAACCTCAGGAGTTCAACAGCTTGTGATGTTCTCATCAACCACCATGCCACATTTCCAGATCACTGAGTATTATTTCCTCATTCTAGTGTTTGATGTGGACGTAAGTGACATGTAGTTGCATGATTTTATGCATTGCACTGCTTCCACCTGATTGGCTGATTTGATAATCATAACACTCAAAGTTGTGTGTTATCATGAATAATAACTCTCCCTCGGCTTCTGCCTGCTACCAATTCACAGCCGTGAGGTTATTTATGATAGCAGGCAGCATCTTTGCTTAAGCACATTGCTCAAATGTGCAAAAATTCATGACTGTGGGCTGTTATAGGCTAAATATCAGATGTGTTCACAATGACCTCAACCACAGTTTATTCTTGGAGCCTACAGTAGCTTCTGTTCATTTTAAAATCTTTGCTTGCATTTTCCTTGTTAATTTTCTCAGATACAGTATGTGTACCTGACCTTCACTTTACTTCTGCTACACATAAATAACATACTGTAGATGAAAAAACAAAATTCTTGGGAAAACTCAAATTCAGCCTTATGTTATATACGAAGTTCGTGATTTACCCAAGGGGGGAAAAAAACGCAAGTTATAAAGTTAGAAAGAAATGGGAAATATTTTATATTTTTTAATTAATTATATTTGTATGATTTTATATTTTTTAATAAATGATAATGATTAATTAAATATTAAGTAAATATTTTTGTTTTATTTGCAAAACTGTTTTATGTAAACGAAAAGGGATTTTAATAAACCTGTGTATCAAGGATATTATTTGTATCATACTTGGTTTTCACATGTATACCAAATCAAAGTCATTGTAGTTATACCACAGTGATTTGACTATTTATTTATTTATTTACAGAATCAGACATCATACCTTGTATATTCATAGGTAGGAACATCATACTTAAATATATTTAATGCTTTTGACTGTCAATGAAACAAGGTAGCTCATGTTCTTACTTATATTAGCTGTGAAAAGTTAAAGCTTTACCTTTGACACTGGAGACTCCTTCCTTATATGTGAAACATCACTGTACAGAAAACTTTATTATAATAAAGATTACACATTTTTTCATTTATTCAGAGTGCCTGTTTTACAGTATCTACTGTATTAGAGCATACTATTTAGTAGTTTAGTGCAGGGAGAAATTTAGCCTTGGATGAATATCTATTAGAGCAAACTGTTTAGTAGTTGAGTGCACAGGGATGGATGTAGCTGTGGATATCCATATATTCAAATTCAAATTCAAATTTTATTTGTCACATACACAGTCATACACAGTACGATATGCAGTGAAATGCTTATACGACCACTCGTGACCTTAAAATCTAAATTATCAGTAGAAATAAAAATAAATTAGGGAATAGAAAAAAGAATAAAATATAAAAACCTTCTTTATAGAATAGGGAAAAACTACAGGGAAAAGAACACAATATAAAATATTGGATATAAAAAATAGTTTTAAAAAAACCTAGCTGTACAAAATATACACAATAATGGCTGTACGAATATGCAAAATGTGGAAACTGTGCAAAATTGTGCAAAATGAAATGAAGTATAAATGTCCAGAAATGTCCAGGGTGAGTGCAAATGTGCATGAATGTACAAATGTATAATGTCCATTAATGGACTATAATTATTGGGTGTGAGAAATGTCCATAAAGTGCAGTGTGCAAAAAGGATGTTGTTAGTCGTGTGTGGTGTTGTGGTTGAGAGACCTTATCGCCTGCGGGAAGAAGCTCCTCCTCAGTTTCTCTGTGTTGGCCTTCAGGGAGCGAAATCGCTTTCCTGACCGCAACAGACAGCACCCTGGAGTGCAGTCTAAAGTCTCTCAAGCGCCTGACGCTGCCCGGGCTTTTTCACCACAGTGGACAGGACCATGATAGGTCCTGCGTGATGTGAACACCATGGTATCTGAAGCTGTATAGATAATGCCCGTCTTGTATTTATATTTATATTTATATGTTGCCTGGCAGACCACAGTGAAGCTGTTCACTCTCTCCACTGGGCTCTCATTGATGACGGGGGTCTGGTAGTTCCTCTCCTGCTTTGTACTGAACTCCTTTGTCTTGCTGATGTTTAGGAGATTGTTCCTCTGACACCAGTTCTCCAGATTTCCAATCTCCTCCAGATAGGCCGTATCACCGTTCTCAGAGATCAGTCCCACTTCGACAGGATCGTCAGCAAACTTGATGACTGTGGTGGAGTTGGTGGTGGCCACTGGTTGTAAGTGTACAATGAGTACAGCAGGGGGCTCAGAACACAACCCTGGGGGGCTCCAGTGCTGAGAGTCCACCCATCCTTACTGCCTGTGGTCTGCCAGGCAACATATACAGTAAATATAAATACAAGACAGGCTTTATCTATACAGTGTTCAGAACTTGCTTTTTTAATCATATCTTTACAGTATGTTTCATACATTGGAGGATCCGAAACTAGTCTCAAAAACTTTTCTTCGGTGGCTGGACAGAATTTATTGAAACTTTTGCAGTCCTTAGATTTCTGCCTGAAGTTTAACCTGCGTCATAAACATGTTGAGTAAAAGCGATGTTATGAACATTTAAGTGCCGGATTTAATAATCTACTTTAAAATAATCTACTAATGCACTACTTTCTCAATGTAAACAAACACCTGCACAAATAGATATTAATTAGAAAAGCTAAACTGAATATTTTTACTGGAATTAGTTCATCACTTTTGCTGAAATAACCACATTGAAATGGTATAAGTGAATTTGAATGCACTGGAGGCGTTTTAAGACAAAATTTAATATTTATCTTAATCTACTATATGAGATATTTTTAAGAGCGCTCCAACTGTCCAGATCAACACAAAAAAATTAATTCAGCATATTTCTTGACCCTATGACCGATTATGAAGAAGCACAAATCACCTATGAAATGCTGCAACCAACGATGGAATAACTCACAAACTGAGAAATTTTTTTTTTATCATTTATTAATTTATGCATTTTTCTATACTTCATTTTAAACATGGGTGAAGCCTCTGTTTTTGATGACCATGATGTCTCTCACATTGCAATAAACCATACCAAAACTCGGACAAACTTCCTGATAAAACTGTTTGATTTCCTATAATCCCAAAATCATATCAAAAATTAGGGAAAGTGGACTTGACCCTGCTTTAGACAGCTACAAAGTACAAGTACAAGTGCCAATTTGTTCATTATTAGTCGTTGATTATGTGGAGCGTCCGTCATAGAAGTTTGCTGCGGTGAACATTAGGTTGTTACTATGGAAACGTGAATGCATTAGAACAAGCACATTGTAAATTTATTATGAAAGTTACTTTTTAGTCCATATCACTTAACACATCTCTTTTATATCAATCGATATAGAGCAGTTTGCAAGGCTCTGCTGAGAACCACATCAATCTGTCAAGTGTTCTCTCACAAACTATCTATCAGTGTTTATTAGCCTCTCTCTCTCTCTCTCTCTATAGAGAGAGAGAGACTTTATTCCCTAAAGTATTCACTTCCCCATCCAAATCATTGAATTCAGATGTTCCAATCACTTCCATGGATAAGGTGTATAAAATAAAGATCCTAGGCATGCAGACTGCTTCTACAAACATTTGTGATGTGTGAAGCATCTCAGCCATGAAGTGTTAGGCCACGTACTGTAAAACCACAGAGTGGGGTTAGCAGATGCTGGAGATGCATAGTCCAAAGAGGTCTTCAGCTTTCTGCATGCAGAGTCAATAGCCCTACAGCCCTCCAAACTTCATTTGGCCTTCAGAATAGCTTAAGAAAGCTTCATAGAATGGGGGAATGTGTTCACATGGCCGAGCAGCTGCATCCAAGCCTCGCATCACCAAATGCAATGCAAAGCAAGTGGTGTAAAGCACGCCGCCACTGGACTCTAAAGAAGTGGAGATGTGTCCTCTGGAGGCAGACGAGCAAATACTGTTGTCAATATAGTTTATATATACAGTAAATATGCCTCTCTGTGTCTCTTTCTGTCCCTGTCCCTCCCTTTTTTCTGTTTCGCACTCTCTCTCTCTCTCTCTCTCTCTCTCTATCCACCCCCTTGTCTATTTCTTTGTCTTTCTCCATTTCTCAATCTCCCTCTGTCTTTCTTTTTCTTTATATCTTTTTTGTCTATCTCTCTTCGATCTGACTGTCTTTCTCTCTCTCTCTCTCTCTCTCTCTCTCTGTCTCTCTAATTTAACTTTATTATCCTGACAATATTATATTACACTGTCACTAACACACTTAGGTCTGTATATCATTATTCAGTTTATTATACAGTCATTTAAAATGTTCTAGGATGACACCCGAGTGCGAATGTCCAAGTCGAAGAGAAATTGAAGTTTAAAATGGAGTTTCTTTATGCACACTGAAATCTCTTATTTTTGTAATAAATCACTTTTATTATTCTGAGGGAATTCAAATAAATAGTTTTACCAAAACATTTCAATCTGCATTGATTTATTGATTGAATCAAATCATTTGATTGAATCAGAATATAGAGAGAGTCTCATTTGGTTCCATTCCCTTTATTCTGAGCTCATCTCACTTTCATACTCTAACTTAATTCCTACATCTCTATTTTTTTTCTTCCCTCTGTTCCCTTTTTTACTCTTTCATCATTACATCCAATCTCTTTTTTGTTGCTCTTGCTTGTTTTCTCCCGGCTGAAATGTATAGTATGAGTGTGTGAGCATGAGGGAGTAGGAAGTTTATATTATACATACAGAAAATGTGTGTGCCAAAGAAGCTGGCACTTCTGAAGTTAATGCGTTTGTTAAAATTTGCAAATTTCAAGTTGCTAACTTCAGCCGTTTTGGGGAGATGATTTTGTACAGTAGGTGGACAAGTGGTATTGAACTTTTACCGTCGCGGTGTATGGTGACAGCATTTGGGTTTGACCGTTTGCTGGCTTTTACCGCTGAGTGGCGCTATATAACTATAGACTGACGTCTCAGGCCTTAGTTCGTTCTCTCCAGGATTAATGAGCCGCAGCTCGTCTAGAGTCGCACGTAGTTGCACATAAAATCAAGGGAAACATTGTAATTAAACGAATTCATAATCACAGTAGTAACATTACAAATTTATAATTTAAATTAAATTTAATATTTTTTGGAATTATTTTATGGATATTAATTCTTTATGGATATTGTTACTAAAATTGGTTTAAGCTTCTATAAGCATATGATCTGTACAAATTGTTGCTTAAATGAAAGCATTCCATGCAAAATTAAGCATTTTTTTTTTAAAATAAAACAAAACTGTAGTGGAGCCCCCAAGTGGCACATTGGTAAAGTGCGCTGGTTCGATCACCGGGTGATGCTGTAACC
>JAQMYL010000015.1:2467270-2477378 GCA_030014365.1 Clarias pachynema | reverse complement strand
GCCGTAAGTACGGTTCATTATGATTCACCGCGAGTTTTTGGCGCTGTGAGTACGTTTCCATCTTTCCGCGCGAAAAAATTAAACATGTTTAATTTTTTTGACGGTCCTCGCGGAAGTTTGCGGACCATGCAGAACTTCGTGGAACGTCGGCGGGCAATCGCGGCAGCTGCAATGGCATATTATTCGCAGACTTATTAGTTTTCAAAAAAATTTTTAGACCAATTAGGTGAAATTGAATAATTTCCCACGGTACACCTGACGATCTCTCACGGCACACTAGTGTACCGCGGCACAGTGGTTGAAAAACACTGGTCTAGAGAACCTTCTGCATTGCAAAAGGGCGACGATTAAGATGGATGCCCACTGGTTGGATCCTGAAAGACATGTATAAGGCATGTTCTGTTGGGGGGCTGGCAACAAGACCCACTGGAGATATTGTATTGTAGATTGATTGTATTGTATCTAGGAGGATAAGGAATCCAGAGGTGGATTGAACTTTATAGGTTGCTGCTGCCACAGTCCCCACAAAGAAAAGAAGAAATTTGAACAAATTAATGAATCTATCACAAAAAACTTAATCCAAATTGTTGATGTGCTATTTACACAGCAAATGAGGCTTTCGGACATTGGGTCTAGTAGCTCTGAATAGAAGCTAGTAAACTATTCGGGGTAAAAAAAGAACCTGTTAGGAGCAGTCATGCTCTGAGAACAAAACATTCTCTGAGTAGCTATTATTTTTTTGTCTCCTTACATTTCTCCTAGATGGTGTTACATTTCCCAGGCTTCTCTTTCCATTCTCTTACCTTATTATATGGTAATACTTCCTATGACATGCCAGAACTGCAGAGCCAGTCGGCAGGCATATAGTGGCATTCTCCCTCATTTTCAACCTAATAATCTGGGGGCTCTGCCCAGCGTAATCATTTTAAACTTAAAGAATAGTCATTACAAATCATTACAAATAATTGCACGGCAACTAAGAGCCAATCAAATATACTATTTGGATGAGATAAGGTTTTTTGGATTCACAGTGGATATGCAGTCTCTGTATAAAAAGACATAGATGGGCATGTATTTATCCATGTAGTTAGATTATAGACATTATGAATTCGGATACGGCAAAAATAGACTCCAGAGATACTTTGGAAGTGAAACATTATCTCTTCATGTAAAAGTAATTCAATCAGAATAGGGCTTTAGTAGAAAAACACAATAACCTGTGTAGCCTGTCCACTTAAGACAGGGATATGATTACAAAAACACTTTATTCGGCCATCTTTCCATACATATCCAACACCCTTTTCAACACATCGAGCATATTCGATTGCTTTGCATGTGCAGCGTGTTAAAATGAAACCGTCTGAATAGCGATTGTCTGTAGCCATTGACAATGAACGCTTTTTTATCTGTTAAATCAGGATGAGAAATCAGCGTGAGTATGAAAAGAGACGGATCGCGTGTGGCGCTGTAATCCGTCACAGCAATTCCCGCTCTGATCTTATTATGCCGATTCGACAGTCAGACTCGTCAGCGAGAGTAAGGGGAAATAAGAAAGTACAAAAAAAAAAAAGAAAGAAAGAAAATGGCATGCAAAATAAATAACATGGAAATGCTTTCATTTGAAGGCTGTGTTCTTCCATCAAGCGCGAGAATCTCCCGGATGCATAAATAACGCAGTAATAAGAATCACCTCTCGGCCATTTTATATTCATAACAATACGGGCTGGATTTGTAAGCCTGTCTGGAATTCCATGCATCTGAAATGACACTTTAATTCGTCTTTTCCAGGGCTGCTAACAGAGACTGCGTCTCATCTGCGTCTCGTCTGAAAATTCATAGAGATAAATCTCGAAACACAAGTCTTTGAGAGTCAGGAACGAGGAGCTCAGACAATGGCGTGGAAACAAATTAAAATGCTTTCACATTTCCAGTTCAGTTGGAGTTCAGAGCTGAGCTGCTAATCCACTTCCTGGTGGAGAGAGTGACCACTCGAAGTAGATGAAGGACACGCTGAAGAGCACTTTCAACTGGTGTTGTCGTGTCAATGGAGAGAAGATGACTTCATCTCCTCTGTTTTTGGCTCTTGCTTTTATCCACCAGAGACCTCCAAGAGTCGCAACACAATGACGACGCTGTTAGCATTCGCGCTTTTAGCACATATGCTGTAAATGTCGTGACACAGTGGGAGCCTATATTCTGGGTTCAAATCCAAGATTTTTTTTTATTTAATCTGTTTTTATAAAAACATAATATTGTTCTTTAGTTCATCCTTAATGTTTAGGAATACTGTACTGTATATTATTGAAAAATCTGTAAATTACCTGGTGGTAATCCTTTGGTTGCTGTTGGTTGTAGGATGAGGCCACCATGGATCAGACTTGTTTATCTATTGCATTCCCTGGATGCTTGGTCAGATTGTGCTCTAGGGAAACTGGAGGCTAGATCAACAGCCTTGCCTGCAAGCTGTGGTGCATTGGGTGTTCTGGGGCCTTTCTCTTCCCGCCAACATTGACTCACTTCTCACTCAATTTGTGCTGCATTGGCGTTTCTGTGGAATCAGACCAGGCGAGCTGGCCTTTGGTCCCCACGGTCATGGGTGAGCCTTGGGTGCCTATGGTCCAGTTTGCTGGTGTACAGTACTGTATATTGTATATGGTGTTTCTACTTATATTGATACTTTTACCATGAAGTGCCAACTCAACCTTTTGGAGGAGGCCTTTAAAAAAAAAAAAAAAAAAAAATTTTTTAAGCAAAAAGTGGGGGAAAAAATTTGCTGCATTTTTGCTAACGTTATAGAAAAAAAAAATCTGAAAAACAAATGTAGTGCAGATTGTCCTCATGATGCATTGTTCCAAAGTAAAATTTGATTTGATAGAATTTATAGTAGATAAAATAATAGACCAATAGTTAAGAAAGTGAGAAATGTAATACTTTATGAAATATATTTTATTTTAATATAGACTTTGTTTATTTAACCATAGTATAAGTTCAGTAATTTACATTAATTAATTTTATTGGGAAAGTGCAATTTACCTTGATTTAGAATTCTCTTAGTTGACTTAGAATCTTTATAAGATCTTTCTAGTAGGATAGGATTAGGTTTCAGTACACTGGGTTCAGGCTGACTACAGTATATGAGGTGTAACATAATGACAGTGTAGAACCTACAATATGTGGTGCACTTCATGTGCAATCGAACATGACTTAAGATTCACCAACAGAAATACAAAACTCGAACATATGTCATAAATGGCAAAGAAATAAAAACTTAGCAATTAATCTTATTCATAAAAAAATAAAAAAAAGTTTCAATAAACATGTGTTAGTGTCTTAGACATTCATCTTTTTTTTCCTTTGGGTATAAAACAAAGTTAATATATTAACAATACAGGGTTGTTTTTCAAAATTGTTGTTTTTAATTTCTCATATTCATGTAGTTGTTTATAGCGACGCTGCCTCCGGGTCATTTATCTCCCATTTGTGGAATGCGAGGTCACCTACTAGACACCAAGACAGATTAGAGGCCTCGTCCCCAATACATCAGAAGACCGAGGGGGGGTATTTTATCACACTTTCTGCCCTACTTATTCCCATGGGAAGCTGGAGAAAGGGGGTACTAACACACACACACACACACACACACACACACAAGCACACACACGCACGCACACGTGCCGATGGGAACCTGAGAGTCCGAGCCTAGCCAAGGTCACTCTCTCTTTCAGTCTCTTGGTTCAAACATCATTTGTGTGTATGAGTAAAGAGAGCAAAGGAGTCAAGGTTGAGGAGATGATTCTATCCCCTTATGAGCGAATGACGCATATGAAAAGGACAGATGACTTCCAAGAATATAAGGCAAAGCTTTCCAGAGAGAGAGAGGTTGAGGTGTAACACAATGACATGACATTGTGATCATTCTGTAGTTTTAAAATTAATGGGCGTGTTAGGTTTTGTTTTTGCTGGCACAATATCTGACAAGAAGTAAACAGCAGAAGTGAAGAAGGCCAACTGGTTGAAGTAAAGCTGAGCTGCAAAAAGAACTTGATAGTCTCGATCTTGACTTGTTCTTGCGTTTATTTTATTTTATTAGACACTGTTTTGACTCAGTCTTTGTCTGGAATTTGTCTTAGATTTAACCACAGTGGTCTTGACTACAGTGTTAATATCACTCACTCACCCACTCACTCACCCACTCATTGTATACACCATTTTATGCAGAGAATGGTAGAAATGCCAGCAACTGTGCTCCTCGTAAATCTCAACTAGACACGTGCATAGTCCTGCTCATGAAATTATTCCCAACAAGAACCCTTCCGTTGGATGAGGGTTGTAATTTAGTTGTAACAAGCGCTACAGTGATGTCCACTGTTGGGACAGCGTTGTTTATGAAAGTTAGAATAATAAAATAACATTGCGATAACATTGTCCCAAACTCCATGTTGCAAATACAACCTCAAAATTAATCAAATTTTAACTTTTTTTGGAGCTCTTATGATAATTGAATTAGTTCGCAGTTTCTAACAGGGTTTAGAATTCCAAACAGAGATTGGGTCAGATACAACAGCTGCCCACACACAGCGTATCTCATGTCATGCATTTCTAAGTGTTGTAATGTTACCTCTCTTTTTCACTTCTTTTCTGAAATATTAATGTGAGGTGAATCTTAGCCTCATGTCTGCTTTCATCAAGCAGATATCATACATTCAACTTTTTGTTTGTTTGTTTACACCTTTGGCTGCTTTCCAGTTTAATATTTCGGTTTATTTCTGTTGTTTTTTCAGTGTTTGCTGTCATTTACATGTATTTACTATCATCAACAGCACGTCCCCTAATGGTCCACTGGTAATCAGTTTTATATTAATATTGTTTTGAAGTTGTTTTTGCAACATTGTGTTAGGGACATTTGTTCAATATTGCACTCAATCATCATGTAGTTATCTTGTTCCAATCCTTTTATCAACGTGATTTTAACTTTCAGAACAACATAATACCAACCTTGTCCCAATGTTCATAATGTTAACTAATTTAATTTGTTTTAATTAGACTTAATTAACGTTATTAAAATGTTTAGACAACCAAAAAGTTATTGCTGGGCTCATTGAAACCATCATGCCCCTTATCAAGGTTACCAAGAATTCTTGCACACTTGTTAAAGTGGGCATGATGGGGGGAATGATGATTCTGTTATCTATTCATACAAGCCTTGGAATCTGTGGAACTGCATGGCAATGGTTTGCTTCATACCATAAAGATAGGAGGTATGAGGTGACATGGAGGGGATCCACATCTGCCCCACGCAGACTCTCTACAGGTGTCCCACAGGGCTCAGTACTGGGTCTTTTTCCGTTCTGTTAAGGCAGACATTTCATCCTGGATAGTAGCTCATCACTGTTGTTCATCCCTGGTGATTCATCCCCTGGTCAAGACCTTGTGATCTCCCTGGGCAACAAACAGATCACTCCTTCACCCACTGCAGGCAATCTTGGGTTAACTCAGGAAAATCAATGGTCATTTTCTCTACACATTGCTAAGCTTACTCAAAGAATCCGCCCATTTCTTTCTCCACAGGCTACTCAGGTCCCTACTCAGCTGATCCAGAATGCAGCTTCACGTCTCGTTTTCAACCTTCCCAAGTTCTCCCACACCACCCCACTTCTCCACTCTCTGCACTGGCTTCCTGTAGCTGCCAGCATCAGATTCAAAACACAGATGCTTGCCTACAATGCTAAAAAAAACAAACATCCAGAACCCACCTACCTCTCTGCTCTAATCACACCTCTCAACACACCATGTTCCCTCCGATCCTCCAGCACTGCTCGCCTGGTCCCACAATTTTTCTCAGGGATTGAGGAAGACATGCATCTACACTTTTTTCCTGTTTCTGGCACCTAGGTGATTGAATGAACATCCTCTAGATGTCCATACAGCAGAGTCTTTAAATGATGACTTAAGACATATCTGTTTCTTCAGTACAGGACTAATCACACACACACCCCCCCCCCCCAACCTTCCCCGCAGCCCCCTCAAAAATATAAAAAATCCAAAATTGTGTGCCAATCCATCGCAGGGCACACACACACTCACTCACACACTATGGGCAATTTGCCTAATCTGCATGTCTTTGGAATGTGGGAGGAAAACCAAGCACGGTAAGAGGATGCAAATTCCATGCACACAGACCCCTAGGCAGGAATTGGTCCCAGACCCTGGAGGTGCAAGGCAACAGTGCTAACCACTAAGCCATCATGCCGCCTAAGGAAAAAACAATAATAAAAAAAAAAGAAGAAAAACAATAGGTGTGGACAGGGGTGTACAGGGGCAGGGGTAGCTAAGCGGTTAAATTGTTGGACTATTGATCAGAAGGTCCCAGGTCAAAAAAAAAACAGAACAGCTACACCAATTTGCCACTGTTGAGCCCTTGAGCAAGGCCCTTATCTCCCAACTGCTCACGTGTATAATGAGATAAAAACGTAAGTTGCTCCAGATACGAGTGTCTGCCAAATGTCTTAAATGTAAATGTACAGCTGAAAATTCACACCTTCGTTTAGTCCTCTGACATACAAGTGCATCTACTGTAAGATTCACAAAAGGACCAAAGCATAGGGAACACAGAGTCAACATTTAGAAATGCATTAGATAATAAAAATGCATTACATAGCAAAAATTGCTAGTTAAAAAATTACCTAAAATAAAACATTTACGCATCAGGCCAAATTTTAAGAAATGTCGAGAACACATTGTACTTCTTGCGTTGGTTCAGTTGCTTCCTCAAAGCCCAGTTTAAAAGCTCACACATACTGTACAATTTGTCAAATCATGTTCCCGCTGCATCAGAGATGGATTCACTGTGAATCAAGACCACCTCGCACTCTCAAACTCTCTCAGACTAATCACACACAAAGAGATGTTTGGGTTTCAGACAGAGGTTATACCTGGACACACGTAACACCATTTCTTCCGTTATTTTTTTTTCCTCCTAAGCCTGTCCAGTTTGTGTTCACTGCTCCATGTGAAATCGAATCCATCCATACACCCCCTCTGAGTCCATCACTTTCGCTTTCATTGTTCATCAGGCCCTCATCAGCCACCTGCTGCGTGAGGTTCTGCATGTGGAAGGTCAGGGTAATAAGGTGCTGTTAGAGCTTGTAGTACTCGTCATGCTAATTGCTGATCCAAACCCCATCCTGTTTTTATGGGGATGTAATCACTGTTGCTATCAACCATGATGGCGGTGAAAATTTCAGCTCCAAAGCAGGACAGAGGTGTAACACCCAGTGGAAATGTTATGTTCACAGCCATTTGATGCCAGCTAATTTTTCTTCCTTGATGTCTTTTTCAAAACTGTACTTTCTTAGCTTATTTACCTCTTTTATACTTTAGTGAAAACTTTTAAAAAAGACTCTAGTGAACAATGAACAGCGGTGGTCACGAAACATGCTAGCAAACATCTGTTAGCATTGAGCTAGTGAAGAGTGAAGTACATGCTGTGTTTTATTAGCCTGAGGGATGCTAATGTTTTTTGTGGTAATCCAAAGTAAGTAATTTGGCTATGACTAGCATTTTCTTTCAGCTAGTTGGTGATTGCTATATGAAGTCTCTCTCTCTCTCTCTCTCTCTCTCTCTCTCTAGAAATATCTTGTCTGCAATTAAACTTTTTCCCCCAAACTCTCTGCACTATGTTAGCAAAGAGCTGCTAGCACTGAAACCTAGCCTGCGTGTATTTTAACTGTTAGAATCAAACAGACAGTTGACTGTGGTTTATTTACTATCATTTACAGTGCAGGTTTAATCCAAATGAATGGTTAATTTTTATTCAAAAAACAAAATTAAATGCATTGCTGAACAAAATTACTGAAAAATAGAGCAACACTCTACACACTATACTCTTCCTTACAGCTATTTGATGCTAGCTAGCTAGTTTCTTTCTTTTGATAGTGTTTATTTCTTTTCTTTTTTTATTTATTCTTTTTCGACATTTGAACCATTGTGCATTGAGAATTTGTCCCCAGGGGCCAGAGGGTCAATACCAAATCTAGTGCCAGGTTTTAAGCTGTCTGAGGCCATGTCCACACGTAGCCGGGTACTTTTTAAAATGGAGATTTTTCTACTTTGTTTTTAAAAATAATTCTGTGCACACCACCTACTTTTTAAAAAAATATCTTTGTCCACACGAAAACATAAAATGCCCTGATAAGTGATGTTAGGAGCTCCCTAATCAACAGGGGGCCAATCAGAAACCAGAAACGACATCACCGGTTGCACTTTGTAGAAGTCTGACGGGTCTCTTCCAAAAAACCACACTCGCTGGCTGCAGAGTCTGTGTTTTTTCCAAAAGCTTCGTTTTCAATGACCAAAACTGAGTTTGCGTGTGGGCGAAAGGCGAAAACCACAGAGAAAAATCTCAGTTTTTAAAAATACAAGGCTACGTGTGGACATGGCCTTTGAGAGGATGTACAGTGAAAAAATCAGAGCTTGTAAACCTTGCTAATCTCGAAACTTTTTGATATCACCTCATATATTTCAATGTCCCATAAGAACATAATATACCATATATAACAATATAAGAACAGTAATATATTACTGTGGAACTTCAGACATAAAATGGTAGGCACCACAGGACTTTATGGAATACCAGTGTAGGTACTGTGGCACTTCAGTGCTATTGTTGTAGTACTACAGTACGGTGTACGGGCCAGGGGTAGCTCAGTGGTTAAGGCATTGGACTACGGTTCGGAAGATCCCAGGTTCAAACCCCACAACCATCAAGTTGCCACTGTTGGGCCCTTGAGCAAGGCCCTTAACCCTCAACTGCTCAGATGTATAATGAGATAAAAATGTAAGTCGCTCTGGATAAGAGCATCTGCCGAACGCCTAAATGTAAATGTGTACCACAATACTTTGGTGAATACCTGGTATTTATTGGGTAGCCGCTGTCAAACCCAATAAGTACCATGATGTTCACCGAAGTGTTGTGAACTAACCTTTAGATGATATGAAAAAAGCATGACAGAGGTTACTATATAAATATTAACCTTATTACAGCTGATTGGACGTTTAGATGTAGTACTGCAGCCTCACGGACATTTAGGTGTATTTTCATTTGAGGATTCATTTCAGTATTTTAGGATTGTACAGCACTTTGGTCAACTAAGTTGTGTTCAATGTGCTTTAAAAATACATTTGACTTCACTTGACAGGACTTGTCTGTCTTGAGTGACAGATGTCTCTTCAAATCAGAAATAGGATTTAAATGGCAAACTATACTGTACCTACCTTTTCCAGTTTGAGTGAATTGTTGTGGTGTTTTCTCATTTGGTATTTTGTTTCTGGATACTGTATGTCTGGATATGTGTTTTCTGATTTGTTATATTGTTTTCGGTTTTGTTATTTTGTTTTTAAATTTGTTATTTTGATTTCAGTTTTGTTATTTTGTTTTGCACTTCTCGGCCACCGTAAAAACAATTGTTTATACCAACCTCTAATTGCTCTTTTTCACAATATTTATTACTTGTTATTTGCGCAAAACTCTTTCTATCTTCGCTGCAAGGAATGTTTACTGCTTACTTTTTCTCCTCCCACTACCTCATTACCTCATCACGACAAAGTATTGAAATGTATCTTGTTGTCGTGTTGTTACTTTATCGCTCTTGTTGCACATTCATATGTGTATTTTATGTTGTCTCTTTTGTACAGGATTTCTGTTAATTTATTTAAATGTCAATCTGTCTTGTCACAGCTAGTTAGCTAATTAGATTTCTTAGTTAGATAGTTAGTTTTGTTAATGTAAGTTGTAAATTTATGCTGTATGTAGCACCTTGGTCCTGGAGGAACGTTGTTTCGTTTCACTGTCAACTGAACTCTATATGGTTAAAATGACAATAAAAGCCTACTTGATTACTTGACTTGAGTTGTTCCAAAGTATGTACCATGGTAGAATTTTGTACCATAGTGTGGTACATGGTGTACTGTACTATATCAGCAGAGGCGGAAAGTAATGAATTACATTTACTCGCATTACTGTAATTAAGTAGATTTTTAAAATCTGTAATTTTACTTTTACTTAAGTATGTTTTGTTTAAAGTATTGTACTTCACTACATTTTAAATCA
>JAQMYL010000015.1:2454766-2467170 GCA_030014365.1 Clarias pachynema | reverse complement strand
TAACTTTACTTGTACTTCAGTAAAAGTTCACTAAAGTAACAGTACTTTTACTTAAGTACAAAATTGTATTACTCTTTTCACCTCTGTATATCAGCAAATAAGTACAACGATACCATCAGAAATAGCATGGTACTAAATATCATGGCAAAATTTCTTATACTGTAGGTTATGTCAAGTTTTGATTTTCATTGAACATATTTACTGTATGGCTTTTATTTATACCCTTTTTATTTTGTATGCTTTTCCATCTTTATTTTGTCATTCTGATATACCACTTATATAAAGAAGTGGCTACATAATTAAATAAATTGCTACATTTTGAATGTAATCTTTCACCCCTAAGGAGCTAATAATGAACAGCACTGAGCGACCTCACCGTTAGCAAAGCGCTGCTAGCAAAATGCTGCCTGAAAGAACAACAGGTTGTGTTTCATCAGCCAGAGGGAAGGCTGTTTTATTCAAAGAGACAGGATGATTGCTAGGTTTTGGACGGTGTGATGGACGGCTGTGTTTCAAATGGCCGGACGAACGGCTGTGTATAATTCAGAACAACTGCGAATTCGTTCTCGGAAGCGGCTCCGGTGCAATTTCGCCACCTGAATCACAGAGCACCTTGTTACAGCCGTATATCAAAGAACGTCCTGGTAGAGTGCAGACTTTTAGCTAAGAGCTGCTTTCACAGAAACTGAGCAGTCCACACACACATATATATATACACACACACACACACACACATACAGAATTTGCTGAGCCGGGTAAAATCCAGGCCTTTGTGAGGATCTTGGCCCCGAGTGTCAGCAAAATGATCCTGTCATATCAGAAAACAAGACACTCAGATCTCCCTGGTGCCTGAAGTTCTCTCTCTCTCTCTCTCTCTCTCTCTCTCTCTCTCTCTCACACACACACACACTCATACACACACACACATAGAAATGATGAGAGCTGAGACAAGAAAGAAAACTTTCTGCCTGTACCTGAGTAAATATTCTGACTTCGTGTCAGCTGAAGGTGCTAGCGTCAAAGCTGCTACATTTTTTTTTCCTCCTCTGTTTGTTTCCTGCTAGACACAATATTCCAGCAGGCTGTTCTTCACAGGTGATGTTATTTTTTCCTCGCTCCCATGTGTGCCAGCATCCTTTCCTTCCACTTCCTGAACTTGAGGTTTCCTAAATTTCCACATATGCTTTTATAGCGTTAACAAGAGTGTACCTGAGAAAGAAAGTACTACAGAGATATCTTTACTTAACATGTGTGGAAGTAGTCTCCAGTATCAGCGCTTTCTAATTTTAGAATTATGTTTCCATGTCAATGATGAGGCTTTATGAAATATAAACAGCTCACTTTAGTGATTAATTTGATTGTGTCTTCTAAGGAAACTCTTATGTTTGTCAGTTAAACAGAAGGTCAGTTCGCGTTTAGCCGAGTATAATTATTGTATAATTCTGTCCATATTAAGTCGTTTATTAATTGTACCACAGTTGCATTTGTGTTGTGTCTTTGAATCTGATTTGTTAATATGGGGCTTATTATTATGTTCTAAGATATTATATGTTTCCATAGTAACAAGACCATGTACAGTACATGTATAAGTCCATTTTCATGTATCTGTACAGTTCTCTTTACTTGAGCAGTTTAATTAGTGGATAATTTTACTTTTATTCCACCACATCCTACAGCGAATATTTGTACTTTCTACTCCACTACATTTCTGCATGGCATTGCGTTACATAACCAGAGTGATTTGTAGCATTTGAAGCGGTATCACCATCTGCTTTCTATTGTGCATAATTGCATGCTTTGTCGTCCCTTCCCTTGCTACTAAAGCAAGTGTTTAAAATAAGAAGTGGGGATGGTTACGGATAACAATGAAACAGCACATTCATAATTAGGAAAGAGAGAGAGAGAGAGATACAGTACTCTTTTACTATGAATTTAAAGCTACAGTTAATACAAGCTCTGTAATTTTGATACTTAAGTAAATTTAAAGATGAGTACTTTTAGACTTTTGCTCAAGTAGAAATGTAAATGGAGGACTTTTACATCTTTTACTTAATATTAAGAAATATGTTACCTGGGATATCTGTGTTTTTACTCAAATTCAGGATTTGTGTCCTTTGCCCACCCCTAAATTTGATCTAAAACAAAATCTGTCTGTAAAGAATGGCATGTACAGTAACATGGTCTGCTTTGTGGTAATACCACTGTTGGTCGCTAGGGGCGCTCACCATTTTGATATTGTTTAATGGTTTAAAATCTTGACTCTTCCTAACATTCTGATTATCTCAAGTGGGAGTGTTGAAGGAATTAATGATTATATCTCACAGGTTATAGTAGTAAAAAAAAATGCCCTTAAACAAATTATTTAAATAAAATAATGAATGAGATATAAATAAAAATGAAATTAAGTATCAAATATGATATAAAACTGTTAACTATTATTTATATAGTATTGATATAGAAAATATGATATATGATATAAACGATATATGTGTGATATAAATAATGTAAACACTTCAATATAATATTTTTATTTTTATATAATAAATAATATATTATTTATTATATAAATAATTTCATGTTTATTTAGTTAATATTTAATTATCTTTACATTAGCAATTAAAATTTTTAAAACCATAGGTCACAGTTGTCTGATGTTTCTTATTATAATAATAATAATAATAATAAATAAATAAATAACTATTTTAAGCCATCTAAGGTTATTTCTAGACATTCGAAAACTTAGAAATTAGCTTATTTATTAGCTTGAATTTTAAAAGTCTTAAAATTCGCAAAATTATGTAATAATAAAACAAGTAATGTATATTTAAAATTGTAGTAAATTTGGTCTAGAAATAAGATTAATAATCTTGTATTTGGTTTGGTATAATCTTGTAAGAAACTGTAAATGAATTGGAATGAATTCTAAATAGTTCCAGCTGCAAAGATACCACTTTTGCAGTTAGTGTATATTATTGAAATTATATTTATAACAGATATTACTGTTAATTTTTTGTGATACATTTTAATTGCAATAAATCATGATAATCGAAGTGCCATCAATTAGTATTTTTTTTAATCAAATCACATCTCTAATCTTTACTATAAAACATTAAACAGCATGATTGGTTGTTCATTAATATATTTAACTTTAAGTAACACCCAGATCATTCAGTCGTATAAACGTAATCCACGTTGGGATGAATGTGTTCCTCGTCAGATCGTATCACACCTCGCAATGTGGATTATATTTCTATAAGTGGAGGATCTGGAGTGTGTTGTTCCTTACTGAATCCACAGATCTGATGGGAATATTGATATTTATGACTCTTCTGTCAATCCTCACATCACTCTATCATTGTGTAGTCTGTATAAAAGTGTTAAGAGGTCCATGCTGGATCAAATCATTTTGTTATTCTGGTCACCAGAATAAGTCTCTAGCTGTTCTCTCTCACTCTCTCTCTCTCTCTCTCTCTCTCTGGGAGTCTGGATGTTTTCTTTCTCTTTTCCCAATTCTCATCCCCTGCTGCCTTCTCAACTCTTTTTCTGATCAATACGCATCAACAGCCTTTCAATAAATGACACCGAATCTCTCTCTCTCTCTCTCTGTGCTTTCTTTAAGATAAGAGGAGACGAGAGGGACAAGAGATACAGGACACGTCCTTTTTGAACATGGAGTGAGTGTGTGTCTGCTGTGTGCATGTGTATGGAGAACTATAATTGTGTGTGTGTGTGTGTGTGTGTGTGTGTGTGTGCAAAGTATTAAAAAACATAATTCATTAAATGCATGTCATAGTTTTTTTCCAATTATCGCTACATTCAGCAACAGGTATCTAAGGTGCTTACGTATGTTACTATGGTAACGCATGGAGGAAGTGACGTCTGCGCCGGTGACCCTTAACAGGGAGAGCAATGAGTCGGGAGCGCACTGTTAAGTATACTTCGGAATGGAACGCAGCCCGTGTCTGTCAAGCCAGGTGGAGAGGGTGTGGCCTCATTAATAGATGTGAATAATTCATGATGTTGGTTCAAACCGATATTGGTTGTTTTATACAATCTTTTATACACTATGAGTTGTATCATATTGACAGAACTGACACACACACATTAACCCTTTGCAGTGGAATCTACTAGAAATGCACGTGATGGCTCGATACAGAGGAGAAGTTTATAAACAATAAGAAAGTAAGTGAAACTAATTAAAATAATATTAAAAAAATAAAAAAGATGTAGTGGAATTTGGAGCTGGAGGAATGAGGATGTAGACGGAGGTCAGTGGCTCCAGGTGTTTCTCCTCATCCACCTGTGTGTCATTCGGCCAGTGAGGAGCACTGACACAGAACTTTTTTTATTTATTTATTTTTTCCCCTGAAAATGGGTCAGAGAGACAGAGCAGCTCGAGGCCATGTAAATAATTCAGGAACACATTCCGGCGGGAGCGGTCCGACTTTCGGGGTGGGATGAGGGGCTGCATGCAGAACTTCCGGGCTGTTAAACCATTATCACATCTAAACATCACATTCAGCTTCTACACACAGCTCTGAGAACACACACAATGTGTGTGTTGCTTATTTTATGGGATTTTATCTCATTATTATTATTATTATTATTATTATTATTATTATTACATTTTTGATCCATGGCTCAGCTTTTCCCCATCATCAAAATTCATTCCAGTGCAGTCGCTCCCGTGCACATTCAGCGATTGGAGCGTCTGATCCTTAAAAATCTACAAATAACTTGTTGCCAACTTGTGGAAGAGACACATCTGTGTGTGTGAACTGTACATACAATCATTCACCAACACCACTTGCACATTACAGGAACTCGCACTGGGAGTTATTCCCACATCCCACATCCAAGACATTTCCACATGTTTGAGCCATTAAAGGAGTTCCTGGGAGGCCAGCGTTTTAGACATTAAGCAGGAGGTCCGATCATGGCTTCGGCATACTGAAATTTATTTTTTTTATCTTGATGGTGTCCAAGCACTAGTGAAACACTGGGATAACTGCATTAGTGTAGCAGAGGATTATGAAGTACTTTCAGACTTTGTATTAATTCGCTCGTTAACAAGGACATGCACGGAGGCCAACTACAGAACATTAATCTAAGACTTAACAGTTTTCTGGTGCCTTTTTTTTATTATTAAATATTGAATACATATGCATTTAATCAGTGATATAATGGAGAACTAGCCAGGTCCAGGGAGTAAGTATTTGCATTAGCTTGACTCATTAGCATAAAAACTTGACAACTGGGATTAATGGTCAAGAACAAAAGAAAACCCAACACGATGAAGAACATGTGATTACTCAAACTAGTGCATGCTGGGAAATAAGAACACAAGACACAAAACCATGACGCATGTTTTTTTATTTTTTATTTATTTATTTATTTTTTTGTAAGGAGACGTTTATTTAATATTTATGGAAAAAGTCTCCAGTGTCAGTGGACCAGTCAGAGATATACAGAATAGCTTTAGGAGTTTTTTTAGTACAAAGAAGTTTTACACATTTTACACACAACACCGAATCGTTCTTTTTCAATTTTAAAGATAATATTGACTTAGTTAGAATTAGTTTAAAACCAAGCCTTAGTGTAATACAGTATTATAATATTATAAAATGATACGTCTGAGAGCGCACCGCTGCGGCGCGATTTGAGTGAGACACAGGAGAGCTCTGATGGAGAGCTCAGTTCTCATGAAAAAGGATCCTGACTTTTGGACTCGACAGAAAGAAGTTGTTGTGTTCGATCTCAATCTTTTCTCCATGGACGGAGTTTTTCAATCCTTCCTGGCCTGCATTATTTAACCTGCGCAAGTCAAGGCACTGAGGCTGTCTGCCTTTAATATTTTATCTCTGCATAATCAGTGGAAAAGGGTGTGTGTGTGTGTGTGTGTGTGTGTGTGTGTGTGTGTGCATGTGGGGGGTTGGTCGGTCTGGGACATGGCTGTCATGGGCCACAGCAGGAGAATCAGGACGCTGTTATTTATTCATCGCCATACTTTGCACGTCCAAAAATGCATATACACACACACACTCACACACACGTAAAATGAAGTGCGGTGAGGCATCTAAAAAGGTGTGTGTGTGTGAACAGCTGTCTGAAAAACACATCTTTTCTCTAAACACACTTGAGGCAGCAGACCTGACACGTCCTTCACAACTCTTCAAGCCGAGTCTAAGTTTGAGTTCTCTCCGTGAGGAAAACACACACACACACACACACACACACACACACACACACACACACTACACTACACTTGGGGTAAACTCGTGTGTCGATGAGCGAGCGGCTTCAGTGTGAAACATTACAGAGACGAGTGGAAGTGTGTTTCGCTCAGAACTTTTCTCGGCTTTTCTCATCTTCTACTTTCAGAGCTTGGGTTTAAGCTCCCTCCGAGTGCGGTGTTAATTATCATAAACATTGATTTATTTACTTGACTGTAGTGCAGCTGCAACTGCTACAAACATATTGTTCGAATATCTTAGCGTTTCTATAGTTACGGGTTGCCCAGGAGACATTTCTTTATCCGGTGTAATATTTACAGAAGGAGTCTCCAGTGCTCCAACACTGGACCGACACTGCCTATGTGACTTTGAGATAATGTCAACTAAACGAGCCGAACATGACATCAGAAATGCAGCGTTAACACATCTTTATATCTTTTGTACATCTGTACTGTACATCCTTTCATTTCTCTCTTCTGCATTTACATTGTGTACTTCCTTCACACAACTATCCATATTATTTTTTTGCATCCACACATCCTTTGCTTACATTACGTTCCGCTCATTTTAAGCCCTTCCTTCCTTCCCTTCTTCCTTCCCTTTGCTTTCATCCAACTGTCCATTTTATTTTATGGCATACATATATCCTTTATTGACTTTCCTTATTTTTTTTAACACAGACTTCCTTCCTTCTTTCAGTCTTCATCCATTCTTTCACCCTTGTCTTCTCACTTTTTTCCCATGCCTGTAATCTCTTTCTTTATTTCTTCTTTCTGCATTTATATTGAACCTTTCCTTTCCTTTTTCTGTCTTTGTCTTTGCTTGTACAGTATACGTAAATTCATCCGTAACTGTCAGTACCTGTGCGGTTCCATCATACCATCATGTCACTGATTATTTTCTAGCAACAGCACAACACTTATGTATGTATCTACATTTCCTTTGAAAGTTCAATACAAACCTAAAGAAGAACACAACAATAATTACAGTAATTAAGATCCAGGAATGACTTGGACATAATCCAGGCTTTCATAGCGGCGAATTTTGAATCCTTTTCCGTTTTTCTGCACCCATGTGATTTCTTGGTGTCATCATATTATCCAGGCTTGGCGTTTACTCTGAGTCCGGACAACTTTTTATGGCCTCGTTACAAACTTTAAGACAAGCTCCTCTCTCTTACTGATCATCCCTCTTCATCTGGGGAAATCAGGCAGCGCTGTCATTAACAGAGGGAATAGCGGAGGCAGCGTTAATAAAGTCTCACCCTCAGGGCTTAAAAAAAAAAAGAAGAAAAAACACGCTGCTCATCAGGACTCCAGCAAGACGATTAGTCTATCCAGATAAATGCGTGAGGAGACTCTGTTCTCGGTGCATTAATCAAGCATTAACAAACGCAAGTCTGAACGTTTAAAGAAGCCTTGAACTTCAGATGCTCATTCTGCCACACTGAGAAAGAAGTTAAAGGAATTTGAGCCAATTAGCCATATTTTATATGAATGAGGTTGAATCCCTGGTCCTTACTGTAACCTTAACCAATTAGAACTCCTATTAATTTCTGTGGAAGACAAAAAGGGAAAAATTGAAGTTGAGTCGAAATTGGAGAAGGAGGTTCCCCCATGAAGGTTCTGGAGGACAGGATTTTGAAGTTTCTGGGTGAAAAGCGCTCTCTCATCAACGTCAGACATTCAACGGGGTCGCTTTCAGTTCTGAATGTTAAACTTAGCACGGTAAGTACTAGCAAATTCTCCAATGTTGTACCAAGGGTCTAGAGCTCACTCCCGTTTGATATTCATCAATGTTCCTCTGCCTCAGAATTGAAGTCAGGCTGGCCTTGTTGCATCTACTGTAGTCTATGTTGTATTGACCACTAGTCCAGTAGTTGTCTTTTCTCTGAATTTAGGATAATGTATTGCTTAGGGTTTGATTTTGTATCATTGTGTGTGTGGATTTTGGAACCTGGATTGGAATATATACTGTATACTGTATATTGTATGTTCCAAAATATATTGGATACTGGATATGGATCCAACTGTATTAAATGGATTTTATATAAATGGAATGGAAAAAATATGCGTCTGTATGAGACATGGCATTTAAACAATCAGCAAAGTTATTAGATACTTTAAGCAGTTTTTAATACTTCATAACCTGTAGGAAATATAGTCGCTTGAGACAGCTATCCAATAACTTTTTGTACTGTTCAATGAAATCAAATAGAAAATTATGAAATTAAAAACTAAAACAAAAAATCAGTCTGGTATTACATCTCTAAAATGGATCCAGACTTTAAAGAATCCTTAAATATTTGAATTCAAATAAATTCAATTCAATCTGACTTATAAAGTGCTTTAAATCCTAAAGTCTGAAGTCAGACATTAGGATTTAAAGCAATGGACATAGGCACAAAGAAGCTTTAAAGGAATAAAAATTCTGCATATAAATTAAATTAAGGTTCACCAGTTCTCCATAACACTCTTCACCCACATCCCCCCTAGGGTTTTCCCTTTACCTAGAGAAAAACTATTTATAAATGACTTGATTAAACCAATACATTTTCAGTCTAGACTTAAACACTAACGACTGTGTCCCTAATATCAATTGGAAGTCTGTTACATAACTATAATTATTCAAGGCACCAACAAATAACCTGCACCTTTTGATCCATTTGTAGTTGACTAAGATAATGTGGCATGAGATCATCCAGTGTCTTAGATCAATAGTAGTATTTTAAAATAAATGTGAAATTTCACTAAGGAGCCAACTCAGTGTGGAGAAGGATTGGAGCATTGAGTATCTTCAATTTCCAGTAAGACTGCTGCATTCTGGCCTCCCAGGAACTCCCTTAATGTACCAAACATGTGGAAATGGCTTGGAGTGAGATCAGGACTGTATAGGGAATGTGAAAAGTAATATGCAAGTGGTGTTGGTGAATGATTGTGCATACAGTTCCCACGGACAGATATGTCTCTTCTCCCAATCATCTATCAATTTTCAAGGATCAGGCGTTCTACTCACTAAATGTTCACGGAAATGACTGTAGTGAGCTCCGAGCCACAGGCATGCAGAGTTCTTTAAAATGTTTGTACCATTTCAAAATGATTTACTTCAGCGTGAAGAGTCTCATCACCGTACTGAGCTTGAAGTATTCTGTAAATGTTGATCAGTTCTGCACCTTCATTCACGAGAAATTCCATCATAAGTCCCAGTTTGAATTGAACATCCTTCGTTTTTTCCTGTCCTAGTAATATAATCTAGATACGCTTCAGATGAAAAACTGGTATAAATAATCTCACTGATGTCTTTTACTTCTGCACATGATGAAACAGAAAGTCCAGCCAGACCTACGATGTGATATCCATCTGATTTCACCTGAAGTACCAAAGAAAAGGAAATTGCAGTTATCTGAAGGCTTATTCACGCTCGACTTAGTGTGACACGTTGGATGTCCAGTCAGCTGTCACATCAAGGCCTAATTCGGTTCCCTTTTTTAAATTATGTCAGTTCACACCAGCTATGTTAGAGCTGTGTCAAAATCAAGCTGCCCTTGTATCCTTTGATGAAGTCATGACTGTGACTCACGTCTTATAGCTGCATTCTTTAGCAACATCAGAAAACAAAAACAGACTAGTTTTTCACTGTTTTTCCACATCCTGTAGTTCTGTATTAATCCATTTTTACTTCTATGTACAACTTTAAAATCTGTCATCAGACTCTTTTTCTTGAACATAATTGGAAAAAAATGACACAAATCAATCAAACGAGCGAACAGGAAATCATCAGTCCTCTGATATAATGACACACAGTTTCCCTGTGTTTAAGCTATGTATATGCCTAACATATATAATTTTATACATATCATTATTGGAGTCTTTAAATTACACCCTACAACTAAAAGATTGACGGGGCAAAAGTGAGCTAGACATGAGGAGAACGATGGAAAAGTCTGCGCCTCTCTCTCTCTCTCCGTCTTTCTTTGACTTTGAGAGCGATGACTTTGACTGCAGTAAGAACAGTATCAACCTGGCAGGGAAAATATTGAGAGCAGCGTCGGGGCTCGTAAACGGCACAGGCGTAGGAGCCGAGCGTATTTCTATCACAAGCTCCAGGACGGAGAGTTAGCCCGTGTGTTTTATACGCGCTTTGGCAAGTCAAGCGAGGATTGTTTTTACCAAAGGCACTAAAAAGAGGACGCTGATTTGTGAGATGCCAGACAAGAACACAGAACGCAAAGCAGGCAGAAAAAATATTATCTTTTGAAGGATTTGCTTTTCTCAGCTTAGAAATGCTCTGCATCGCCTCAGGTCATGTCTTCAGATTTTAGAGCAAGACGATTGTACTGTATGCGAATAGCAATTGTTAGTGGTTCAAAGCTGAAGACAAGGTAACATGGAAAGAAAAAGAAACTTTTTTTTTTTAATGTATCTGTTTCTTTGTTTGTTTATTAATGGTCAAAGATCTAAATGTATTCATCCAGTTTATGAAACTCAATTATTATTTTTATAGTTACTTTCATCTCAAGCATTAAAATCACTTTTATATTTCCTTGTTTTGGTGACTTCTTCAAATTTGTATTTTCAAAATAGAGAAAAGTTTGGTTCATTTTAGCAATTTAAATTTGTACAGAAACAAACAAAAAAAAAGAAAAGAAAGGGGAAAAAATGAAAATGTGCTAAAAATGCAGAAAGAGGACACAGGGAGTATGGTTTTGTCTGTTTTGTAATAAGAATTGGAGACACAGTGCACAGTGACCCCCTTATTTCTTCATAGTAAATTAAATAAAATTAAGTGATGCAGATTAAATTAAAGAAATGGGGACAAATGTGTTACTGCGAAAGGCTGCAAAGTACCTAAAGATACTATTTAAAAAATGGTTGTTTATGTAATAACTATTTCTCACTAATTCATGCCTTAAGTTACACCAGATGTATTTTTTTTCATTCTTGAATGATTCACTCCGGTTCAGGGACTGGACTGAAAATGAAAGACAAAAACTTCATTCACTCAGGAAGCCGTGAGCTCTGGAGAGCTGTTCCTCAAGACTACTGTATATTATAAACGCAGGAAAGTCTGACTCTTTGGAAACAAATCATGAACAAATGAGAGGGCTCAAAACTTTTGCACAGTACACAGAGTTTCTGCACAGATGCATTGATATGAGTTCACACAGGTTTATGAAAACTCTCACCGTGAACCTGCTCGCACCGCAAGGCAGCTGACCAGCATTTCCGGCATGATACAGTATTACTCAATCTGATTATCCAGGAGCCGGATCGCTGGTTAATCAGGTGCTGCGACCAGTTCTCACGCTGCACCTTGAACTGCGCCGCAACTGATCGTGCTGAAATTTTAAACGGATTATAAAATTAGTTTCAGGGCTCGAATTGAACCTGACTTTATTTTACAGCTTTTTGTCAGACGCAGACAGTTTTGTAGCACTGCAATATCAATAAAGAACTACACATTAAAAAAAATTATAATAGCAATATAATCTTAAGCCTTACTTTAAATTAAATTTCAGATATTTTTTAGCACTTTTAACAGGAGTCCAAGGACAGATAATGTTTCTTATTTATTATTGTTATTGTTGTGGGGATTTGTCTTCTTCTTCTTCTTCTTTTTTCTATTCGTCTTCCAAAAACATTTAATAAGTTCTGTAATCATGTCTCGTCATCAGTGGTTTTATCTTTTAATGATTTTTTATTGCTTTGTCCATTTATCACTTTATTTCCAGACTGGATTTCTATTTCATAATTCGTTTTATTGTCATAATTCTTTTTATTGTCCAGATCTTTAACAGAAATGTCTTGTCTTTTAAAGCTGCTATAAAAATGCAATAAAGGTGAGAACACATTCTTTTTTTTTTTTTTTTTTTTTTACTTTTTTTAAGGGCTTTTTTTTTTTTTGCAGTAGATAGTTTTTATATTGCTCCCAATCTCCATCATTCCGGCTCCATCAATCACTCTCTCTCTCTCTCTCTCTCTCTCTCTCTACTTCTAGCACACTGCTACAGTTACACACACTTCCTGTTAGTGATTAGAAAATGGAGAAATGTGACAAAAAAGTTTATGACCTCCGTGCTGATGAAACTGTGTTTTCTTCTTTTTTCCTCCATGGACGTTTTAACATATTTTACACAAAATCTGCCTCTGGCGTGGATCATTTATATATATA
>JAQMYL010000015.1:2390921-2403494 GCA_030014365.1 Clarias pachynema | reverse complement strand
CTGTTGAAACAATGTTGTTGAATGTCAACTGATGCACTGTTGACATGCTACTAAATGAGTACTGGTAACTAGTAGAGGGTCAACAGATGGACTATCAAAATAAAGTGTTACCCGAGGGTTTACTGTATAACTAAAATTGCAATTAAAATGATGTGCTTGTTGTTGATATTTGTTATTTGCTGTATGTAGTGTTTTGCTGATCATTAGCTCTGAGCTAGTCTTTGTAGATTATTACCTTCATGCTAGTCCTAGATATGTTTAAAAAATTATTATTACAATTATTTAAATGATTAGCTTCATGCTACTCTTCGTAGTTTGTACATTATTAGCTTAGATAGATAGTACTTTATTAATCACCAGACAAAAGCAAAGAAAAAGTTTTTTTTATTATTATTAAAAGTATTAGTGTGTGTGTGTGTGTGTGTTTAATGATTAGCTTCATAGTAGTCTTTGATGTTGTAAATTATTATCTTAGATTAAAATTAAAAGGAATTGTAAATATCTTTTAAGCAATTATTTTTTATTATTATTAGAATTATTAGTTTAATGCTAGCTTTTATGTTTTGCTGATTATTAGCTTCACGCTAGATTTTAGTGTTTTGCTAACTATTACTAGCTCCATGCTAATGTTGTATTTTGAAATCATCAGCTCCATGCTTGGCTTCTCTAGTATAATGCAGCTAGTTTTTTTTTTTTACTTATGTAGCTACACATGAGCCCTTGATATATATTTTTTTTTCTTGCTTCATGCTAGTATTATTAATTGTCTGGGAATAATCTTTATTCCTTATTTATATATTTCATAAGCTTAGAGATGACCCATTTTCTTGTGTTTTTCATCAAAATAGAAAGAAAGGTAAAGAAAAGTAAATGCAATAGAAAGAAAATTATTTAATTATCATATATTTAAATGCATTTATTTATTTTTTTATCGTAGATTTATTTTTGTTTGATTACCAATTCCATTCTCAATCAAATACACAAATCTATAGCATAAGTCTCTGATTCATGTTACAACACACAAGTGTTACAACAAAAAGTTTTTAGACAAAGTGACAGTCTGACAGTCAGTTCTGTTTAATAAAAAGGTCCATGATCTATTAAAAACACATTTGTCCTTAACGTATGGAAAGTGTGTGAACCCTTTAAACACAACATGTTTAATACAGGTACATCCAATGTAAATCCTCATAGCTTCCATAAGTGTATTTGTGGTGATAGACGATGTGTCCAGGAAGAGTCCGCCTCCTCACCGGTAATTTATTGAAAGTTGAGTCTCACACTGTTATGTGAGGAAAATCCTCTTAAATAAACACTGTTCATTTTTGCACAGAAGCAAAGTAGAGCTCGGGCAGTATCGAGTGGAGTCACACACTCCTGCTTTTAGCGCTGTACTGATAAAACACACAGCAAGAAATAATGACTGATGTTTATGATGTTTGCACCTCGCAGTTAGCGTTAATAATATTCATGCAAAACTGTTTAGTTTGTAAACAGTGGGAAATTTTAACAGCTTTTCAAGTTAAAATGTTGACGCTTGGAATATTGCTGTAAAGTCCTGGTGAATGAGGCAAGCTTTATTTAGGCAGCTCGGAGAATCGTAGTCTGTATCTGCAACAGGACTCGGGAATCAGTAACTGTAATTCAGATCAGAATAATCGTGGAAAAGAAAAGAAAATCCTCACTGCTGCACAAGATTATCGGTAAGACTTTATCAAGATAATAAAACACAACGGGTTTAAATGGGTTAAAGACCAAACACAGAACAGGCGAACACATTAATGCAACAAACCAAGGGCAGGACAAGGCTGGAGACAGGACAAGGACTCTGTATTTCTGTGTATTTCTCATTTCGTCCATACCCCATCTCCGTTTTAGGTCACTACTCATCTGGAAAGCTCCTTCCAGGGGGAGAGATATTTAGAAACTCATTGTTGGTTTGTAAGAGTATATACCGCATGCACTGTATTTCCCATGTTTAATGTCAGTGTGAGAACTTTTTCTGGCTTCTGATTGGCTAATATGGATTTACAGTTAGGCTTATGGCAACACTGTGGCTTAGTGGTTAGCACTGTTGCCTTGCACCTCCAGGTGCTAGGTTCGATTCCCGTGTCGGGTCTGTGTGCATAGAGTTCGCATGTTCTCCCCTATGCTTGGTGGGTTTCCTACAGTTTCCCCGGTTTCCGCCCACTGTCCAAAAACATGCAGATTAGGCTAATAGAATGTTAATTGGAGGTCACAAAATGTGAATAAATACAATGGTCACAATTGGCCTCCATGATCCCTAGTTGTACTACAGAGGTTCCTAGATGGAACTTATACCGTCACCCACCTGCTGGTATGGCATGCTCTAACAGTGTGTTTTTGCATTTTCTTGTGTAGGAAGATTTTTATTTATTTTTTTACTTTGTGATACATGTGACCAGAAGAAAACAACATTTATGACTGAAGGAAAATGTAACTTTTTTCACCGTAAAATGTTGAAATTGTAGATATTCACTGATAAACCATAATATTAAAAACATTCACATTAAAACCATTAAGCTAGGTTTTTGGGTTTCCATTGGGCCACTGGCATAGCTCTGGCTGGCTCTGGGGGTGGGCTGAGATGTCTGGCACCAGGACGTTGGCAGTGAATCCTTTGGGTGCTGTGGGCTGTGTGGTGGGGTCTCATTGGATCAAACTTTGTCTGGTGCATCCCATGGCTGCTCAATCAGATTGAGATCTGGGGAGTTTAATGACTGGATGGGTGGCCTTGGGCTCTTTGCCTGTCCAGTCTGTGGTGCACTGGATGTTCTGGTAACTTTCTACGTGGCCAGCATTGCCATGTGGACTCCAATGAATTGTCCTGGACAATCCTGGATTGATTCAGGCCTATCCAGCATGGTCAATTAGTGGTAAGCACTGTCAGGGTCTGGATTCAATTCTTGCCTCAGGTCCTGTATGCATGGAGTTTGTGTGTTCTCTCCATGCTTGGTGGGTTTCCTCTGGGTACTCCGCTTTCCTGCCACAGTCCAAAGAAATGCATATTAGGTAAATTGGCGTTTCCAAATTGCCCGTAGTATGTAAATGAATATGTGTATGTGTGTGTGAGTTTGTGCTTGTTATGGATTGTCACTGCATCCAGGATGTACCCTGTCTAGTGCCCTAAGTCTCCTGGGATAGGCTCCAGGCCCCCCCGCGACCTGGTATACAGGATAAAGCGGTATAGATGATCATGGTAAGTGAGTGAGTGAGTTTTTCACCTTGGGTGCCCATGATCCTGTCCATCAGTTTGCTGGTGTATACTGTAGTTCATCAGTTCATCTGGTTGTGGTGTTGATGTTATGGCTGATCATTGTGTATAATTTTATATACAGCAGCTCTGCTAGTAGCGCAGGTTCATATTAATCATGCAGGTTTATATTAACGCTTTTGTTCCAAATTGCTGTGGTTTCTATAGTAATAGCTTATTCAGAGACACTTTATATTCACTGTATATGATGAAGTTTTCCCTCATGAGATATGTCGTTAGGTATTTTAGCATTTATGGAGTCGCAACTGTTTTCCACTCACATTTTACAGCAGTGGAGCTTTTGTTTTTCTGTAAATTGCTAATTAAGTAAAATCTTATTATAATTAAGAAACTTGATAGCAAAAAATGATAGCAGGAGGTGACAGTAATATAAATGTAACTATAACTGGATAAAAAGTTCAGTGTGTCATTTCAATGTAATTCATTATAATCCTTAGCAATGTCATGGTATAAGAGGAATAAAACACTTTGGCATGTGCTGTCATGGGAAAATAGTTACCTTCAGGGTTATAATGTAAAGTCTACCTCCTGGTAATCTGTGATGTATTTTTCTTTTCCTAAAACAGCCTTGAAGTGTTATATTTCTCAATTAATCTTTTAATATTCAGGGCAGTACAGGCTGTACCATTTATATGCCTTTAAGTCATAGATGAGGAAGAAATGACAATGTTAGGAGGCGGAGCCAAACTGTAATAACAGGGAATTAAATTTAGATTTAGATATAATTCCACTGTTTTTGTAACTTTAGATAGTGATAATCCAAACCCCAAAGTCCTGATTTGTGTTTGTGTTGTAATATTTATTCTAGTTAGATCCTAAACTGAGTTTGTTGTAAAATAACTGAGTTAATAAACTTGGATCTAGTTTAGAAGAATTGTTGTACCATTTTTGTAGCACTAAACTAAAGTTAGTGCAGCCAGTTAAAATCAAGCCCACTTTCTCCTCCTGATGACACACACATGCTTTCAGATCACTCCAGGCTGGGAATAATAATAAACCCTGTCGAATTCCCCTGAGTTTAATTATCAGTGTCAGGACGGAGAGAAAGCAGGCCAGTTTAATTTTTTATATGCTAATGTTTGGAGGGTCTGAGCGTCAATAGAGAGTGAGAAATCCAATGACCTTGCTGTGATCGGACAGGCATCAAAGATTAATTTGACACTTGCATGCTTTCATGTTTATAATTATTTGCTGTTTGGCAACAATGCTCTTTAATGATTTTATTAACTGTAGTAGAGCCTCATGAAACTCAGCGAAGACCTGCAGTTAATTTCTGCCAACATTCATCATAATTAACTTTAATTTATCATAATTGTAAGAAATGCTTGCTATTTTTGGTCATGTACAAGCAAGAAAATTAATTTCCTAATACATTTTCTAAACCTTTTTAACTGCACAGTGAGTCTGTATGATCAGAGTGGCCTAATATTGAGTAAATAAATACCAGGTTAATTTAAATTATCAAACCCTTTTTAATATAAAACAATGGGTAGATTTAACGCAACATTCCAATTCCGGAAACATTCTTTTACACTCTCTGGTGGTATATAGCCTTATTCATATCTTACATTTTTATCATAACTAGATATTCTGTGACTATGCAGCAGCTTTAGTTGCCACAGACTCCTTTTTGTTTCTGACACGTTGGGAAAAAACTGTTCATCTTTGCTACTTTTTAAAACGGTTATGATGTTGTAATATAAAATAATCAGTAAGAGACTGATACACATCTGGTTTTATGTATGTATTAAAATGTTTTATTGACATTTAAACAATATAGAACATGTATTCTTCAGTTTTATGCAGATCTGTTTTAACCTCGACTAGTTTTAGACTAGTTTTTAAGTAATATTTGTGTGTTTTAATTGTCGGGGTATTCTTAGGCCAGTTTGTTTTTATAGAAAAACAATCACCTGAACTAACTACATCAATGGGAGACAACTTGCTTTTTCGAGTAGATGAAAAGTTGGGCTTAGTCAACCCTAGAGAAATAAAACTTTTTGAGCCCATAACACATACTGTACTACTTCAGTTGACTTATATATTTTGAATTACACGTTGAGTCAGTTTAAGATTTAGAATTGGGTACATGTTGAGTCAACTAAATATTTTGTATTTTCATCAAATTTCTCTAAAAGTTGTGTAAACCCAGGCAACTTTCTACTAAACTTTTTTTTATGTAGAGGCGGCTTTTTGTTTTTTTCTTTTTTTACACTGTACGATCAGATTATTTTTATGTTTTTACCCAAAAAACAAGGGGGTACTAACTTTTGAACAAGACTGTATACTGTATAATAAACCTGGTCTTTTCAATGAAAATAATAAATAAAATAGAATAAGTAAATAAAAAGATACGTAGCTATCTAGTTATGGAGAACTAGCGTCAATCGCTCCATCAGTCTATTCCATCCTGGATTATTTCCCCACAACAGCATAATAAAAATGCTTTGTTCCATACTTATATAATAAATGGAAGCTGAGGAGATAGCTGTGACTACTACTTGAGTTCATACATCACCATCAGATTATAGAGATAAAGTGACATTTTCAGAATGTGTTCCTGTACGCGGTCAGGGATTTTGATTACTTTGCTAATCCTGAAGGGCCTTAGTGTGACATGGAGATGGTGAAATAGCGGCGTGTCATGGTGTATTGCTCCTGAGAGTTTGTCCATTAGGGAGAAAATATGCTGGTTCGAAGAAAATAGTGTCTCATTGCACATTCAGCAGAGCTTCTTATAAAAATATATATAAAAGTGATATGTTTTTTTTTCCCCGAGTCCCAGCAGCTCGGATGATTGCTAGACAGCTCCTAGACTCTGACGCGGCTAGTTTCGAGGGTAGCGTGTTTTTCCCTGTGTGTGTGTGTGTGTGTGTGTGTGGTGCTGTAAAGTCACTTGACTTCCATGTGATGGAGGACTCATAAACGAGACTTTAGGCAATGACAAATTTGCTATCTGGAAAATAAATAAGGAATAAAGTCAAGACTAGTCAAGCAGATAATCGCTAAATTGTAATAAACTACAGCCAGGGGCAGATGGCAGCTCGACAGGCTCTTTATTAGGGCATAAATTAAGGGCAGATACGTTTCTGAGGTTAATCTATACTCATTTCATCAGACAACACAAGGTTAAAACTAGCAAGACACAAAAATATGTACAGACCTTGGATAGTTCGGGTGTTTTCACACTTGGCTCAGAATGCATTCGAGTTACCTTGGAAATAGAAAGATGGAACTACAGTAGGAATGATGTCGTTTTCAATGGATGGTTCCACGGTCATGTTTTGTTAGCAACAAGCTAGTCAGCTAAACGATGTATATTTACTTAATCTAACAGGAGAATGCGTCTGAATGTTGAATCTAAAAGAGATAATTGTGTCTCCCTCATTTAAAGGTGATGAAGTGCTACATTGTGAGCAGACGTGAATTCTTGCTGAACTCAGAAATCAGACACTGTCTTGAGTTCTCAAATAGCAATTTTGAGTTGAGGAGGTGTTTATTTTTTTGTTTGTTTTTTTACTGGTTGAAGGAGGGAAAATGCAAGTTATAGCCTCCAGTCCAATACAGCCTCAGGACCCACACTGGGCTCATTGTTTATAAGTACAGCACAGTGCTGCTACGCTACATAAATAAATACATATATACAGTTGTAGCTTGGCATACAAATTTGCATCTGTTCCAGAGGCAAGAAATGCATTTTCCCATAGGAAATAATGTAAATTCAGATAATCCGTTCCAGCCTCCCAAAAATATTACCAATATGACCAATTTCCAAGACTATAATCATATTTTTGCATATAAAAACAATCAAAACTTTTGAAAATGACATGTAAAATATGAAATTAATAGACATTAAACCTCACTTAACCTTTATTTATGATTCCTCTTGGCACCGGCTGCTTTAAAAACCAAACTTAAAGTGGCTCCCTTTTATTTCTTGCTACTGTCCTTCATAACATTCTCTGTAATCATATTTTTGCATATAAAAACAATCAAAACATTGATCAAAAGACATGTAAATGAAGTAAAATATGAACTAAATAGACATTAAACCTGACTTAACCTTAATTTATGATTCCTCTTGGCAACGGCTGCTTTAAAAACAAAACTGACAGTGGATCCATTTTCTTCTTGCTACCGTCCTTGAGACCCATGATGCTATGTCTTCACTAACTCTTGCACAAAATGCAAAAAATAAAAAATAATTAAAAACTTGTTTCACTTGGCTTTCCACAGACGCAAACAAGTTTTGAGCGGCACGGCTTAGCCGCTTGGTTCAGCTTGGTTCGTTCGCTCGCATGCTGAAAATGCTTTGTATGCCGAGGCAAATTTCTTGCAAAATTTCAGTTCTTAAATTGAAAATCCATGAGGTGAGGCACCGCTGTAAAACAAAAATCAATTGACCAAAAGGTTTATTATGCTGCAAATTATACCAAAAAATATAATATATATAATGTCCCAGCCCCTATTAGATGTTTAGAAGAAGACCTGCCATCGTTGCATGCATAAAGCTTCAGTACAGTACATCATTGTTTATATTTTGTTGTATTTATTTATTGCATTGCATTGCCATACTTGGATAATGTTAATGAAGAATAAGCATAACTAAACACAGGAAGTAACACATCATACTAGAACAAACAAAAAAGTCTCACTCAGGTACAACTTGAGAACCATGGCCATCACCTAGCATGGCTTCTGCCCCTGGGTTTCTTCTTGCACACACCCAACCATAACTTGCCCACAGGGGCCTCTCCAGCCGTTAATGCCTCCGAAGAGTGTTAATGAATTTCCAAAGACCAAACTGGGCCTAATAGAGTGACTCGATGTCTGAAAAAAAAAAACATAAAAAAAAAAAGCATCACGTTCAATGAAGTGTATACCAGTCCCACTACTAGCGTAGCTGCACACTGGCACTTTCTCCATGACCATTAAACCGGAGACGTCTCATCACCTCATTGCACACCATCCGACAAGCTCATAAAAGGATTATAAAAAACCCTCACAATGTTCAAGTCGAAAGAAACGGGTACGTGTCTTTTGGTATAATGTATACGATTTAACGATAAGAACTCAGTTTGAGGAAAGACAAGAGCTTGTTGTTTATAAAAACAGAAATAAAACAGTAAGAGGAAAAATTACTACAGCAAAACAAATCATTTTCTAACAAAATGATTGCCCAGGAGAATCAAGCAGTGTTGTTTGTATGAATTGCTCATTTATTAAATCAATAGCAGTTGAGTGCAGTCAGGGAAAAGGAACGTAGTGACACTGAACGCTGTTTTTTAGCAGTCATAGAAGTGGCATAGAAATCTGATTAAACGTATTAATTAAGCTTTTAACAGAAGTTAGAGTAGATGTTTTTAATACAAATATGTTTACATTAGATCACTTATTCTAATGTGTTACAGTTTTCATAATAACAGCTCATTGCCAGGGATTTGTATAATAGACACTCCATGTAAATATGTATATACTGTATATTATCAGCAAAGAATATTATCAGTGGTTAAAAGTTATGGCAGTGGGTGGCAAAACTTTTGAGTGGCCTTGCTGTTTGCCTTCACATTTCTCAGAATTAGAGTATAGTATTTCTTTTGGCGTACTTAGGAATAGAAGACACTTTATTCATGATGAAGCTTCCACTCAAAAGTTTTGGCACCCCAATATAGTATTAACATGTGTGTGTGTTTGTTTGTTTTTTATTATTGTCCTGGAGGAAAAGTAGTTTTATAAGTGGTTTAATATGCAGTAATGATAATACCTGAGTATAGATTACATTTACTGAGAAATGTAATTCAGTTATGCTATTGAGGAAAAATCTAGACGTAGCAGAATAATTCAGGGTTATAGTACATTTGGTTTACATAAGGCCACGCTCACATTACCAGCCGCAAGTGACTCAATTCTGATTTTTTTACCTTAATGTAACACAAATTAGATTTTTTAGGGACCTCTGAATGCACAGATCTGATGTTTTCCAGATCTGATCTGAGTGACTTTCATACTGTATGTTGTCCAAGATCATATATGTATCTGATACACAGTCATGTGACTTATGAGAATGGGCAGATCAAAATGTATGTGACTTTGTGCTTCTGTGCTTTTTTTCTTTCTTCTGGACCTCAAAAAATACAACTGACTGTCATTTTAACTGACTAACTAACTGTCAAGATTTTTGTTCTAATCAAATCCATTGTTTGAATTAAATGAGCGCTCACACAAATATGATGTTTTAACCCAGATGCTGTGAGCAAAGATGTGTAGAAATGCACACGCGTGTTGTTTCAGAGGACACATTAGGGTCAGATTAAAGTCACTTGTATTTATGCATATGAACCATCATGACATGCAAATCTGATCCGACCAAAAAATCAGAATTGGATAGAACTCTAATTAGTCTTAGAGTTTGGGTTCAACAAACAAGTTTACTTGTTTAGAGTCAAATTACAATTTATTAAAAGGTAAAGAAAATTTTAAACAGGCAGAATAGTTTAAAAACGATCATACTATTATAATATTCCTTCTCAATTTTCTCTATTGTATTAAGAATGTAATAAAATGTCCAATTTTATTATTATTATTATTAATAATAATAATAATAATAATAATAATAATAATAATAATAATAATGAACAGAGATGACTCGCCATCAGAAGCACTGTGTGTGTTTTAAAACTTTGCAATAAATTATGAGCAAACAGACGCTCATGTTTAATTAATAAGAACTGAATGCAGGAAGAAAAGAGAACATAATCACACAAACCCAAAGCACTGCACTTTCACACACTTTACACACACTTGAGTGTGTTAATGTCCGCTGGAGTGGGAGACTCAGGCGCTCAGTGGAACACTACCGAGGCTACATCTTACATTCTGTTTGAGGATTTAAACACTTTCAGCTCTGTATAGTCTACACTACAATGTTTATTTATTTATTTATTTTTTACTTTTTTGTTGTTGTTTTTTCGCCTCGGTATAAACAGATGACTTCACCAGTGATCACTTGAGAAAAAACACTTCAGCACTACTGACCACCTAAACACTTCAGGCTGTATTTATAAAAACGTTTTACCAAGTTTTTGGTTTTTAACCTACTTGAATTGGAGTTTTTGTTCTTTCTTTATTTTTTTTAATGCTTTTATAACCAGATCATAGAGTTTGTGTGTGTGTGTGTGTGTGTGTGTGTGTGTGTGTGTGTGTGTGTGTGTGTGTGTGTAATCGCTGTCATGGTGAAGTTTATTGTAGAGAGAAATGTGTTTATTTAACATTGATGGAAGGAGTCTCCAGTGTCAGAATTAAAGCTGTGACTTCAAGTCACTTCGACTTTTACGCGTCGTGAAACTGAAATGTGGCTTTGAGTCACAATTATAAGCATTTTTTGTTATTATTTTAATAAAACAAAAGTTGGAAAAGTGAGGTTAGAAAGACTAATGTAAAGGAAATAATAAACTTCTTGCTTCTAATTCACACACACACACAAACACACACACACACGCTTAGTACTGTAGCAGCTCTGTTCAGCTCAGCAATTCAGCACAAGACAGATGAGTTAAGAAACTCGGCAAATATGAGTTTGATCATAATGATCAGAGTTAATGTTACTTTAGGCCCTCGAGCATCACAATGTCTGCGCGCACGCACACACACACACACACACACATACACACACACATACACACACACACACACTTTCCTTATACTGTAGATCAGTATTAAAGATTAAATATACTGTAAAAGTCGGAATTCTTTCACTGAAGTTTTATTGCTCCAATGGAGGTCTCTCTCTCTCTCTCTCTCTCTCTCTCTTTCTCTCTCTCTCTCTCTCTTTATTCATCTTTGCCTTTAAATTTACCCCAACTTTCTTCATGTTCATCTTGCAAAAATATGACCCCAGAACTTTGTTTTGGTTGTGTTCTGGATGAAGCCTTATCATCTACATAGTGCACACTAATAGGGAGCACAGAGCTGATATTATTATTATTATTATTATTATTATTATTAAATAATAATAATAATAATAATGCACGCTATAGAATAAATATCAGCCTTTCACATTATGATTTTTTATGTTTTTACTGTGTAATGGTAAATATGGTTGTTTTTTTAGGTAGTTTTCGCCCAAACTGGCTTCCTGGTTACTAAACTGTTCTGTGTGCTTCTCCTCCTCATCCACAAAATCAAATAAAAGTGAGCATGGGGCAGGGAACATCCCTTCCCTATGGATCTGTATTAGTGATTGCTGCAGTTCCAGTGTTTGACCACCAGGTGAGTCTATAAACATCATCTATACTCACTCATTGTCTATACCGCTTTATACGTCTATACAAGGTCACGGGGGGTCTGGGCACAAGGCGAGGTACACCATGGACACAGGATGCCAAACCATCACAGGGCGCACACACACACACACACACACACACATTTTGGGAAATGCCAATCAGCCTAATCTGCAGGTCTTTGGACTGTGGGAGGAAACCAGAGAACGCAGAGGAAACCCATCAGGCACCCTTGGAGTAGATAAACAAAGTTAAATAAGACATTGTTTTGTTCCCTATGTAGTGCACTTGAAAATTGAGATCTACTGCCCAAATTGTGCATAAAGTGTATAAAAACTGTTGTTTTGTTTCCTGTGTAGTGCACTCAGTTGAAAAGTAAGGAATTAAATTCCAAATTTTAAGAGAATAGATACTGTAGTGTAGTACAAAGTGCAACTACTGTATGTTATCATTTTGTTCCCTACTGCACTTAGTAAAAGAGTAGGAAGCTGACTCCTAACTTGTTATAGAGTAGATACTACAGTGCAGTACAGATTGTCAATACTCCATTGTTTTGTTCCCTATGTAGTGCACTTACTGTAGATAAAGATTATACAGTAGCGCTGAATACATAATTAACATTTTGTAAATATAAATAATGCATTGCAAAATGTAAATTGGTCATAGTTTCTTTTCCTACATAGTGCACTTATAGAGATAAGAAGCAGCTGAATCTCAGGGTCGAGCAGATGTATTTTGTTCTGGTTCCTATTTCACACCCTAGTACCCTTATATAAGAAGTAGCTAGCAAAGTGTGCACTTACAGTACCAGTTAGCATTTACTTTCAACATTCTAGAACAATACTGGATATTTGATTATAAAATAACACACCTGGAATTATGTGATTAAGCAACAACTACAACAACAAGAACAGTATTATAATCGAGTGTGTTTGTAAAACCCATCGAGCTCCATGATGATGAAACTGTCCCTCATGAAGATCTTCCCAGGAGAACAAG
>JAQMYL010000015.1:2336323-2347597 GCA_030014365.1 Clarias pachynema | reverse complement strand
TAATTTATTTATCTATCATTATTATTATTTATTTATTTATTATTTTTATTAAATATAATTTTTTTTTCAATGCTGCTTTTAAAATTGTTTCTATTGTATCATTTATTATATGTCTGTATTGATTTTTTTTGTGGCTTTCATTGTGGACAGCAAAGGAAGAATTTCATTTTACGAGGAAACATGCTCCTTTACTGTGCATACGTCAATAAACTTAAAATAAAATCAGATCACTAACATGATGTATTATGATGATGTTGGTCAAAGTTGGTCAGCAGAGGGAAGCATAAAGTGCTCTAAAACTTCAAAATACAGTAGATGGCTGCGCTGACCTTGGACCTGATAAAACACAATGGACCAACACCAGCAGATGACATGGCTCCCCAAACCCTCGACCACAAGCAACTTGGATTCTTGGCCCACTGAGCAACAGTCCAGTCCTTTTTGTCCTTAGCCCAGGTAAGACACCTCTGACGTTGTTTCTGGTTCAAGAGTGGCTTGACACAAGGAATGCGACAGTTGTAGCCCACGTCCTGGATACGTCTGTGTGGTGGCTCTTGAAGCACTGACTCCAGCCGCAGTCCACTCCTTGTGAATCTCCACCAAATTCTTCAACGGGCTTCATTTCAAAATCCTCTTAAAGCTGCAGTTATCCCTGTTGTTTGTGCACATTTTTCTACCACATTCTTTCCTTTCATTCAACTTTCCATTAATGTGCTTGGATACAGCAGTCTTTGAACAGCCAGCCTACTGAACCGGACTGAGAGACCATTTAAAGACTCGGGAAACCTTTGCAGGTGTTGCAGCTGATGTGACACACTTTTTCACAATATTAGGATTTTTGGAGGGTACAGCATTTTGGGTTTATAATAATCATCAAAAATAAAAGAAATAAACACTTGAAATATATGTCAGACTGTGTGTGATGAATCTATAGATGAGTTTCACTTTTTGAACTGAATTACTGAAATAAATAATCTTTTTGATGATATTCTAATTTATTGAGATGCACCTGTATGTTAGAGTGAACGATGCTGGCTAAACAGCTTCATCTCACAGGGACTAATTTATTTGTACCGAGTTTCTCCCAGTTGTGCCTTGTTTATGTGAAGTCTCTCCATGTAGAGTGCTATTTTTCCACATTCTGCTGTATCTTCACTTTCAGTAATTTTCCTCAGTTCCTCAGTTTCACACGTTTTATGGTTTTGACCTCTTCTCTAGTATTATAATAAAAGTAAAACTCTAACCAGCTTCTCTCTCTCTCTCTCTCTTCTCATCTGTTCACTCCGGTATGGATGACAACTATTAGTATTTTATGAGCCTCATAAGAGAACCTTTCCATCCTTTGCTAATGTCTACTAATCAGATGAAGACAGTGTCAGCTATCACCCCTCCCCTTAAAGCATAAAGAATGATTTCGACTTCAAAAATAGCTTCGGTGTGACTGAGATTTAGAGAGATTGAGAATGTATTATTATCAGATGAGGAGGATCTCACCGAGAGAACACTGACCTGTCGACTGACCCTGAATGTCTGTGAGTTGATATCCTTCATCGCTATTTGAAAAGTTTTAGCTCTATAGTACAGACCCAAGATATTCCCTTTGTCTTTATTGCTTTCATATCATGATTTCCGGGTTCATTGCAGGGAGCTGGTCTCGTACCTGCTGGTGACACACACACACACACACACACACACACACATCTCATATACTCTCGTAATCCATATTTCAAATATACTGCTGCTGTCATATCCACACACCGCAGTTTTACACTTCTATACGTTTACCGTATATTGTTACATAGTTTACACTTTTATTTGGTAAATTCTGTGCCTGTGTGATTTATATTTCTATTTAATTCTTTTTTATTATGAAACTTAATTTCCCGATAAATTTTTTTATCTTATTGCAAATTCTGTCCTTTGTCACGAAATTTTGACAAATAATTATTTGCTAATAGAACCAACCGGAAACAACCATGAAATCATGTGGTGTTTCTTAGCCTCTAAAGTGGCGCATAAACCGGAAGAGGTATAGTGCGTTCATGAGGTATAGCAAATACCACAAAAAAAACATTTGAAGGGAGTTTGTATCAGTTTTTACTTCTTTTTTTTCTTCATTATACATAAAGTTTAATCTGCGTGTGTTGGACAACAATTAAATTTTTTTAAAAATAGTCTAATCATTAAAAATCTGTCCAGACAATCTTGTTTTTTTATGAGATAATTTTATTATTTTTTTGTATTGGTTTAAGTGAGTGTTTATAATTTTTTATTTTAATTATAAGGTTTAATTAAAATGTTTAATTAAAGGTTTAATTTGTGTGTGTGCGCACGTGTGTGTGTGTGTGTTTGACAAGAATTTAAATAACAAAAAAGTCTACCTGATTTATAATATTTTTCATGTTAGTATTTTTCATCAGTCATGTTTATACAGTTGGTTAAAATAAAATCTAATTTATTTCCTTTTATTGCCCAGGTTGTGTTTAAAAAAGGATATAAAACACTCTTTATAGCAAAATCCTGAAACCTACATACTGTATATTACACCAAAAAAAAAAACGCATTATGCTGTGAGTTCTCAGGTTCAGCCATGCATAGTCTCTTGACATTTACTTTGATTTCATTTTATCTGAAGTGATTTACAGTCAGGGAGAATCAAGCTCAAGGGCATGCCACAAATCCACGCTGTCTGTAAACCCTGATGCAGTGTGTACGGCTCTAATGGCATTTTGTTCACATCATGTGGTTTTTATTTAAAATTTTCTTGTGCCGTTTTTTATCCCGTCCCCGCCCTCATGTTACCGGGTCGTGAACACCTCTTCTGTGTTTTTTTTCTTATTCTTTCGTTTGTAACTAATTGTTAGGTTTGAAATTGCAATATGTATTGCTTGATGTGTTCACAACACTGGACAGCTCAGACACTGGGAGAGAAATGCACAAATGTTTAACGTGTTCTGTTAAATTCCAGGGATAAAAGAGAGAACAATGTCCAGAAGATGTACAGTATTTCCAAATAAGAAGTGAGAAAGAGCTCAAAGGAAGTGAAAAAGAGAGAGATGTGAAAATTATCATGTTCAAAGAAAAAATTTCAGAGAATTGCTCTCATTTTGTTCATTTCTTTATCACTATGTTTCCAAGCCATGTTGTCTTGTCTGATGTTACCCGTCTGTGTCCTGACGCTGTGATGTTTGAAAAAACTCTAATTACGCTGGTGTCTGGTTTATATGAGACAATATTTCCTCGTGTTCCCAGAACCACTCTTTCACACTCCGAGGCCTGGAATATACATCCATTTTATCAGGGAAGAAGAAAACCTCCACAGATGTGATACTCTGGTGATTCAGTACATTCAGGTGGTCAGCTGACTTCATTTTATTGCCCCATAACGTTACTGAGTCTCGACCTGAGTAACTGATCAACCCCAGATCATAACACTGTCTCCAGAGGCTTGTACAGTGGACACTATGCATGATGGTGCATCGCTTCATGCGCTTCCCTTCTTACCCTGACACGCCCATCACTCTGGAATAGGGTCAATCTGGACTCATCAGGTCACATGACCCTTTTCCATCACTCCAAAGTCCAGTCTTTAGAAGGCTTTTCCTGATGAGTCTCACTAACAAACGGCTGTTTAGACTTTTTTTTTTTTACCATGCAACTTTACCAGGAGTTTAAGTGATCTCCATTCATGATGTTTTTGACATTTCAGCACTATCGAGGTTTTAATAAAGTTTTGAACTGTTCTTAACCCAATTCCAATCATTTCAAATCTCCTTAGTTGTTGTCTTTGCTTGATGTGAGAAATACTTTAATTTGACTCTTAAATGGTGACTTTATTAGCTTATTTATTAAGGCAACAACATTAAAAAATGGTTAGAAAACAATTTGCCTACACTTATTTAAGGAAACTAAGGTTGGTTAATAGGTTAACACCTATTAAGTCTGTTTTTGAGTCCAAATCAAACTGAAATCACTCAAATTTGATTCACAACAGCATGCGATTTCCTGTAAAGCTTCAAAGGAAGCAAGTGAAAGCACAATTTAATGCTTATTCTGTGGTTTTGCTTTAAGGAAGAAAAAAAAACTACCTATTATGGAAGCTAAATCTTGTTCTCTAGTTCTCTGTATCCTTTTTTTTTGGTCCAGCAAGCAGTAAAAAGGAGATTTCAGGCACCCGGGTTTTGAAGCTTGAGTTCACAGGAAACGAGTGCTGCCCTGCAATCACACTCTGATTTCCCCTGTCAGAGTCTAATTGGCGTCAGCAGCAGGAGAGTTTTTCTCATGCGGCTCTCCGTAATCACAGCACAGCTTCTTCGGGATGGTGAGAAAAATGCGGAAATTCCCAAAATCCTTTGCGCTCTTTCACCCCCCCCGGTAGCTCCGTGCCGTTTTTTTTTTTTTTTTTTTTTTTTTTTGCCAACTCTCGTTTGAAATGTTTATTTGTCCTTGTGTTCACACACAAGCGAGTAAACAGCAGCATTATGGTGAGGGATGTAGGGATTAAAGCAGACGGAAAAAGATCAAAAGCACCAAAGAGATGGTAAGCAGTGCGGTTCGACAGGCAGGGCCACGTCGCATTTCACACCTCCTGACTCCGATCATTCGCTCGGGCTTTCCCCTCTCGGCTCACCCCTCCCTCGTCCTCGCACCGCCTATCGATTTCTACTCAGGGAGGGATTCTGATGATCCTGTCTGCTCTCCTCTAATGTTTGAGATGGATATGTGCAATTTAGAGGCGCCGTGTTTACACCACCACACTCGGCAAACAAACATGCATCGACCGGGAATGCTAACATGCTCTGAGCATGAACTACAGAGGATTATAAAGTCCAACGGTGTGTCTGGAATTTTGATTGCACCTGACGAGAGATAACGGTCAAAGAAAACACACTTTGAATGAAAAATTCAGGAACGTAAAATTTAGAGGACAGGTTCCTCCGATTTAAAAATAACAGAAGTGTGCAGACACGCATCATGGACATGAATATCATGGCAATATTGAGCTTGCAATAATTACTTTGGACTGATCTACCCCAAGAATTTGGAGGACAACTTTTTACTTTAATTTAACTTTATAACTTTTTTAATCTGGTTGAATGTCCTTTTAGTAAGGTTCACAGTTTGCAGGTGCTTATGATTACCATCAATATCTGGTTTGAATATTTGACCTGTCCTCATGCCCTAAGTTTCCTGGGATAGGTTCCAGCCCCCCCACCCCCCCCTAATCTCCTTATTATTTACATGCTACTCATTTCCCGCCTTTAATTTGTCAAAATGAGATTAATGCGTGATTTAGCTTAAATAGTTGAATAATGATCTAGATGTGCTGCATGATGATGATATCACAATAAATCAGGGACTCGGTTCGCTTCCTGTTTTTGTGGAGGATCCAAGCCCATACTGTATGGCATTAGGTAATCCATTAACAACAGTAACAGTCAGCTGTTATTGTAAGACGTGAAGGTCAGATGTTCTATAACGGTTCTCACAAGAACATTATTGTGCAGAGTGCATTTTTTTTTAAAACCCATCGAGCTCCATGATGAAACCGTCCCTCATGAAGACCTTCCCAGGACAGCAAGACCAACATGTTACCTCTGCTGCAGAGGAGACGTTCATTTAGAGTCACCAGCCTCAGAAATCATAAATTAGCAAACATCATCATCCGTGTATACCGCTTAATCCTGTATACAGGGTCAAGGAGGGGCCTGGAACCTATACCAGGAAACTTAGGGCATGAGGTGGGGTACACCCTGGACAGGGTGCCAATTCAACACAGAGCACACACACACACATACACACGCTCATTCACACACTATGGGCAATTTGGGAACACCATACAGTTAGCCGAATCTGCATGTCTTTGGACTGTGGGAGGAAACAGGAGTACCCGGAGGAAACCCATCAAGCATGGGGAGAACATGCAAACTCCATGCAAACAGAGGCAGGAATTGAACCCGGACCCTGGAGGTGCAAGGCGACAGTGCTAACCACTAAGCTACCGTGTCTTGGCACCATTAGTAGCATTTAAATTTTTTAATAAAATTTTTTTCCAGTTGTTTTCCACGATGACTTTTTAGCATGGTAGACAAATTCTCAATAGGGTGGAAGTTCACTCACTCACTCATTCATCATCTATACTGCTGGACAGGGTCTCAAATACATCGCAGGGCACACACGCATACATACACTACAGCAATTTGTGAACATCAATTAGCCTAATCTGCATGTCTTTGGACTGTGGGAGAAAACCGGAGTACCCGCAGGAAACCCACCAAGCACTGGGAGAACATGCAACCTCCATGCAAACAGACCACAAGTTGGGAATCAGGGTTAACCCTAACCCCGAACCTGGAGGTGCCACAAAGGTGGCAGTGTTAACTAGTCCACAAAGAGTTCAATGCAAGGTGCTTTGATTGTGCTGGTATCAGAAAACCTAAAATAAAAGAAACCTTGTACTCCAAATTTACAATCTTGTACCAGAAACAAAGACCAGTTCAAAGATATCATGTAATCAGGGAAGCTTCTGATCGCAACTCTAAGTGGATTAGTGACTCTATACTGCCCCTAGTGGTGCATAAGTGTGTAAATGTAACTCTCTGGTCATATTCCCACATCTCACCCAGTGTTCCCAGGATAAATCTGGATTGTTGCAACCCAGACCAGGTTATAAAATGTTTTTATTAGATAAAAAAAAGTGCATTTCATTTCTTTAAGACTGACACCTGTTCACTTAGCTCACTCTATTCTCAAAAAGAAATGGGAAGAGATTTCAGTTTCAGGGTCGCATGACCTCCATTACTCCATCTTTCCGTTATTATCATCCATTAGCCGTTTCCCTACTTTCAGTGTACATTCAGAACATAAGCTATAATGCATCAATTCTGTTTTAAATATCACGGCACACGACGAGCGCTTCCTTCGAAATGTTATTTTACTACGCCGCCGTTCTTTTCCTTTCCTTTTCCCCGTAATTGCTCTGCTGAGTGGAGACACGGTGCAGTGGGTGCTATTTGTTTAATTTGCTCTTACTGTTCAAAATGGCATTAAAATGATAGTTCGGAGCATTACGGGGCCAAAGGGACTGCGTTGAAAATGTCAGAGCACTCATGCCGCTCGTCGTGGGTTTTGATTTTCAGCCAGTAAGAGTCGCAATGTGGAATTAATTAAAAAGGGCTCGCATGGAAATTCTTCACATATTAAGTGGTTTAGCTTTTTTTTTTCTTTTTTTTTTTTTTTTTTGCTGTGCACCGTGTGTATGGTATTAGAGAGATTGAAAACATCTACGTATATGTTTAGTCATTTGGCTAATGCTCTCATGCAGAGTGAAAATAAAATAATGTAAAGTGCTTGGGAACTAATGCTGGATTGTATAATTTTTATAGCAGTCATGGTAGTAAATAAAGGACTAATGACTAATATAAAGACTTTAAAGTGATTCACTAGATGGATATTCAGAGATATACAGTTGGTAGGCAGATCGGTGGTGGCACGGTGGCATAGTGGTTAACAGGTCCTGGGTTTGATTCCCACGTCGGGTCTGTGCACATGGAGTTTGCATAACCTCCCCGTGCTTGGTGGGTTTCCTCCGGGTACTCTGGTTTCCTCCGACTGTCCTACAACATGCAGATTAGGCTAATTGGCGTTTCCAAATTGCCTGTGGTGTTGTACAAATGAGGATAAATACGATGGTCACCATTGGCCTCCACGATCCCTGGTTAGACTACAGAGGTTCCTAGATGGATGGATGGATGGATGGATGGATGGATGCAGATTTGTGACCCTTTTACTGGGATTTACACTCACAGAGGCCACACCTTCTTTACTGACACTGACAAAAACCAATGCCTTCCTCATACAGTTTACTTAGACTTATAACAAAAAACAGATAATTAAACATCACAGATAATTCGATTCTTCATTAGGACTAATAGACACAAAGCATGCACATAAACCACGTCTACATTAATGTGACTGATGAACAAATAATCGGTGTCACAATGACGAGGAATGACAGACACAGAGGTCTAAGACACCGAAGCCACACCTCCTTCTAATAATAAAATTTAGGATCAAGATATGAGATCTTGGACTTTTTTTGTTTTAAATACGTTTTATCCTGGCAGTGCAGTCGTGTCTCCTACAGTCTTATTACTTCTTCTTCTTCTTCCTTTCACCCTTAAGACAATTCTCTTTGACCTTTTCTCTTAGAGCCAGCAGGTACCGAGCTCACATTCCCTCCCGGCAACAGCACTTCTGTGTTTGTGCAAAAGTAGCTTCCTGGCACATCTGTCAAACCTCAGACTGTGCGCTTTTGTCCCTCTTTGTCTATCTCAGACGGGCGTCTCTTGGTGGGACGCTCGGACCGTTTGTCCTTGCTCCATGTGAATTGATTACACACCGCTGCGTTTGACTTTGACAAATAAGACCAGCAGGAGAAACTCTTCTGTAGCAGTAAGGTCTCTTCTCTTCTCCTACCATCTGCTGGTTAAACTACTTGATCTTTCTGTCTTTCTGTCCTTCTCCCATCAGTCAGACCTGCTCCCTTTTCCCTCCATGTTGTAATGTAGCTCATGGCAGATGATCTTCGAGAGGTCCGCGACAGTTCTCTGTGCTGTCATGCGTCAGAATCGCAAAGATTCCTATCTCCAGATGGATGAAACTGACTTCTAGGAATTCGAGCGTTGTCATATTCAACATGGTCTCACATCTGGAAATTCCCAGATCTACAGTAGCTGCTGTGGAAAGTGATTAAATAACATTACACGCTCGATTTGTAGTCACCTTAGCATCACTTTTCAGTTTTTAGATTTCCAGATTTGTAGGTAAAAAAGAAACAACCAATCCAAAATCTTCCATCTCCAAGACATCACAACTGTCCTGAACTCTAGCAGCTTTCTCCAAGTGTGTTCAGCACAAAGATTGCCAAAGATATACAGTTAATTTGCTTCGTACTTCACACGTTCATGTGTATTTGTGTGTATACTGAAACCAAAGTGGGCGTGGCCTACATCTGAAAGGGAATTTTGCAAAAAATGAAATATGTATCAGTGGGGTCTGTGAATTGTGACTGACCGATCTCAGAATCTCAGCTCCATCACTCCATCAGTTCATAATTGGGCTCAGCTAGAGATTTTTGTTTACTGAATAATTTGTAACTTTTCTTTGCATTTGTCAATGCTTATGTTTAATTAGTTAGAATTTTAATAGCCTAAATGAAGCCAATGCAAAACTGTAAGCTCTTTGCTACGTACGAGGGGCGTACGAGGGGCGATCAAGTCAAATCGGGTCCTTTTGATTCAAAACACAGTTATGAGAGTAAAAACTCCCTATATTTCTCTATATAATCCACCTGATACGCTAATACACTTATCCCAGTTTTTCACTAGCGCTTGGACACCATCAAGGTAGAAAGTTTTATCAGTACGCCGTTTTATCAGTAGTTTAGATCAGACTGCCTGTGTCCTGTCGAAACACCGGCCTCCCAGGAACTCCTTTAATAACTCAAATATGTGGAAATGAGGTCAGGACTGTACGGGGGATGGGGCAATAACTCCAAGCCGAGTTCCTGCAATGTGCAAGTGGTGTTGGTGAATGAATGTGTGTACAGTTCACACAGACAGATGCGTCTCTTCCCCAAGGTGGGAATCTTTTTTATCAAGCTTTCTAAAGTAACAATAAAAACAAGAATCTAAAAATGATAAATAGTGCTGCTTCTATTAATACCTGCATTTGTATTCGTTTACAACACTTTTCATCCTGAATTACAATGTATACATATTGTGTCATATCCCTGCTACACAGGTTTTTTTTTTTTTTTGCTGGATTTACTAAATAGCTCGTTTGCATTTAATGATCCCACAAAACTTCGTAATAGTTATTATAAAATTATTTTGATTCACATCTACACCATCAAACAACGTATTAATGTGCTGGATAACAGTACATGGAAGTCTGGGAAGTAAATACTGTATGAAAAGAAACATGTTTGACATAAAAAAAATTATAGATGAAAATCATAGGCATGACACAGTAAAATAGTTTTAAGTGTCTTAGCAAACTGTTGGTCTGATATCTTTCTCGGTAGGAACAAATTTCTTGCATAAAACTCTCATATTAAGGATAAAATAGTTTACACCAAGGGTGATCTTCAGGTTGCTACTGTATTGAGTACAATTACTGTAGATCACATCATGAACTTTTAGAACGTTGATAACCGATAACTGGTCTGATAATGAGATGCAGTTCGTTTTAACGTACAAATCTCATACAATGTTGACTCGATAAACCGGAGTTGGGTTCTATGTTTAAATAAACTGACTGACATTATCTATTCGCTTCTTTTCAAGTTTGTATAACTTTCGTTTCACTCAAGAACCATGTGTGAGATCAGCTTCTCTCGTCTCGTCCACCCAAACCTCAGGATGATGAAGAAGGCACTTGTCTGTACTTTAATGAAGAGGGTCTTGTTTTCTCGCTCCAGCTCTCCTGAACGCACTGAAGCGTTTGACAACGTTACAGCAATAAGCGGCGGTTCGAATTGATATAATGAGGGACTTCATAAACACGGCAGGAAGTGTGTACCACTCTTTAACCTTTCTCAAAGTTAAGGCAGGATGTGCTAGCAATTAGCTGGGGGTATAATACCGGGGGCAAATCTAAACTGTTAAAAATGTTGACATATTTGCACTTTAAATTTCAAGATGGACCTACTTTAACTAATTATAAAAAATATACCTGCAGCTAATAAGTTCAGGCCATTAGCATGAAGAAATCATATTTGAGCCAAATATGAATAAATGCTTTTATTTTAATGCTTAAAACTTTTTTTCTTAAAATTTTCTTAAACAGCATAGTAATGAGACTTATAATTATCATTTAAAAATATAATATGGCATTATTGTTGAATAAGGAAGGTACTATGGCAGTTTAAATAAGTAGTGGCTGGGATTTCTTGTTATAATGTTCATTGGTGGTTTAGCTTGTTTATTATAATGCTAGTTTGTGGTTATATTGTGTGTTTCAGTCTGTTCGCTAACCTGCTAATAAATTGGTCCTAGGTGTTAGCTCATGTAATAGCATGCTTACAAAAGTTTCATTTTTGTTCAATAGCCTGTTTAGGGTTCATCCCTATGTTCCTCCTAAATATACAGTTGTGTTCAAAATAATAGCGGTGTGTTGAAAAAAGTGAATAAAACTCCATATCCATATAATAACTTTTAATTTAAATCACATAAATGCATTGGACTCCCTGCACATTCTATTCTGAATCAC
>JAQMYL010000015.1:2303350-2324367 GCA_030014365.1 Clarias pachynema | reverse complement strand
CCCACTCCACCCCGCCCCCCCCACCCCACACACACACCAAAACAGGTGCCCTGACCCTGGAAGAAAAAAAGCATACAAATGACCCTGGTTGCCTCTGGGTGTAATTACAGACTTCATCCCGGTGACTTGACAGGAAGTCTTTTCCTCACTCTCCAGGTTTGTTTGGTTTATTTCTTCGACAGAAACCAAACACGCTCGAGTGAAAATTGCAGATGAGATTCGCAGATAAAAGGTTCATCTGCAAACAGTAATAAAGTATAAAACAAGCAGGAGAAAATTAAACTGCACTAAACACGATGTGTCTCCGTAGATAAGCACCTGATATTCACCCCTTACCCACGGCTTCCAATCCGTTATACACACACTGATGTTTGCTTTCCGTTTCATCATATTACCATCATGTTTCTCAAACACAACCACGGCGTTTTAGTGGCGTAAAAATGTACAAATGGTACGATAATGTGTGCTAATTAAATTTTGATGTCATGAGTCGTTAACAATTAACACTGCGTTGAAAGCATGTCGTCTTTTTATCGTTTAAATAAATACTAATTTTTGAAATGTTGAAACATGAAGGTACAAAATTAAATCAAGTTTAAAAAATGGAGAAGAATTCAGTAAGTAGTGACACAAAATTATACCCCAGAATAATTAATAACTTTCCTTAATTCTCACTCTTACAGTATAAGGCCGCTGGCAAAGTACTGATCTGTAAAAGAATGATGTTTTTTAAACTAAATCTGGACAATCATACAAAATATGTGTACGCTAGTGACTCATTCAATTTATCATCTTTACTAGATTATTTTTCATATACTGATAGACTTTTAGAGCCTAAATTATGATTATATCATGGTGATCTTGGGAGGGCTTTACTTTAAACAACAAAAGCAAGCACACACCACATCCTTCAGCTCCAGAAAGATCTGATAACTTCAAAGGTGTATTTAAGTTTTTGATGGTAGCTTTGATCCAGAGCATACAGTAGATAAGATGCATCAGGTGGGTACAAGCATGTGCGATATCTGCAATACCAAAAACGCTTTTCCAGCTATTTAGCCTAGCTTGTGGAGATCTTAATCCATGGCTTTGATGATCATAAAGATGTTGGACAAAAGTAGTAAGGGCTTTAACCAAGCCTACCTAGAAGGTCAATCATATAAGAAGACATGGAGGGGATCTTCAGTTCTCCCCCTATACTTCCTCTATCTCTTGGTGAGGTTATATCCTCACCTGGGTTTTCATACCATTCTTATGGGATGACACTCAATACATTCTTTCCTATTGTCCCTCAGACACTCCGGTATCTCATAGTGACTGGCACCTCATCCACGGAAACGTAATCTCAGCAAAACCAAACTGCTGTTCATCCCAGGTGATTCATCCTCCATCAGGATCCTTCAGTCACTACCCACAACCTCGGGGTAACCCTGATCTATCACCATCAGAAGGATTCATCCATTTATCTCCACACAGGCCACTCCAGTGCTTGTTCAGTCCCTTGTCATTTTAAGACTGGACTACTGCAACTCACTCCTGGCCGCTCCGCCTAGGTGTGCCATTCGACATATGAAACTGATCCAGAAAGCAGATGCATGACTTGTTTTCAACCTTCCTAAATTCACCCACACCACACTACAACTCCACTACCTTCTCTGTTCCAGCTCCCACCTACCTCAAAGACATCAATCTAGACTGTTTTCTGTTCCGGCACTTAGGTGGTTAAATGAACTTCCTCTAGATGTCCATATAAAACTGTCTCTAAACTCACTCCACTGAAAATGAATGGGGGTTTGAAGTGTAGATGCAATGAGTCAGCAAAAAAAAAAAACTACCTCTGTATCTGAGCTGCTGATTTCTACTCAGTTTTGCACAAACTCCAACAAATCTTAAAGAAAAGCGATCAAAGTGTTCTTCTCTCTCAGACAAATCCAAATCCAATGTTCTAGTACCAAGTGTTCCCGAGATATCTGGCTCAGAATTAGAGGACTGGCTTCCCTGTTTAAGTCAATGCAAGGGATCATGTTAGGTTGTCTATACAGTATGTGAGTGAGCTGTACAGCCGTGTCTGTCGTCATGGTGACTAGGTTAACGTCTACACCCCTTCACTCTCACACACTCGTTGGACTATAAATGCTTAGATCTTGGGAACGACTTTTGGGTATGAATGAACCATTTTCACTGTTTTCACCATCTTTCAGCCTCGGCTTCACAGTTTCTACAGGAACTGTCTCTAGTTATCGTCTTTTTATTACGTTTAGTTTTTAGCACCGTTTTTGCTCCTAGTCCTTTTGACCTTTCGACACTGCTGCAGCTCGGATGGGTTCGGTAAGATCACATGTAGTCATGTAGTGGTGGACTCAGGCTAGCAATGCACTCTGTCATTTTTTGTGTTCATGTCATTTTTTTCCCTTTCAGTCACATCTATCCCATTTTGTTAGTCACTTTGGTTAAAAGAGGAAAGCAAGTACAACATCCTCTACTACTGTTGAGCAGGCACACATTGCATTTTCATGTGAAGTTATGTAGAAAATTCTATAAACCATAATTATCATGCTAGATAAAACATTTTGAGGATTCCTTCCTACATGTTAAGCATAACAGGCGAGTATAAAAAGAGCTGGGTTGATTTACAATATGTATCTTCCCTACAGGTAAGTATAGGATGTAAATACCCGCACCTTTCCCATACGAAAGTGAGTACATAAATAATAAAAAAAATAGTGCTTGCTTTGTTTATCCCCAGCTGTTGTATAGCCTCTGGCCCTTTCTCGTATAAGCAGGGCTATGAATCAGAGGTACATTTTCTTTACCTGGAAGTCCGTTATTAACTCCTCTGTCTTTTCACTAAGGTAGAGAATGAATCTTCTGATCACAGCGTCTCAATGTGACTCAATGCTTGTTCCCTACATAAATATGAAATACAGTACGAGATAATGTTAAGCAAAGATGCCAGAATGCTACTAAATATAACTAACTGCTACACTTTTGTAAGTAAACGTTTCATTTAATACGTCTTAAGTTTCTTCCCAGCATTACCTCCATCCCTCATGTACTGCGTCAACAGTTTGGGTGTGTATTATTACAAACTCCCCAGGAATGTGGACTGTAGTGGCTTCAGTGTGACTGTGAGAGAGACTAAGAAAGTGATGGAGAGGGATCACAAGATACACAAAGAAAAGAATGAGAAAAATTTGAATAGAAAAATTAACACTAAAACTATATTACATCAGTGAGAACACAATCGTTCTGTGCTCAGGAACCGATACTGTACATCAGGCACGGATCGAATCAGACGTGGAAACCAACCGTACCTGAGAACGGAAGTAGATTGTTGTTTAGATATGATGCCATCAATGCCGTTGGTCTCCTCCGAAATCTGTGTGTGTGTATGTAGCACGTGCCGATTTCATCCTCTGACCTACCTGACCTACAGTACATGGCCATGGCTGACAAAGTTTAAAAGCATGCAAGAGTGTTGCTCATGAAATATTTTTCCTAAATATCAGTAATATTAGGCAAAGGTTAACTTCCTCATTCCATTCTTACCTGGTGTTGTGGCTCACAAACCAAGTAGGTGCATACTGCCACCTGCTGTATCGGATACTGAAAAAACACAAGTGTAGAACTGGAGAACTCTGGTCACCAGGGGAGTGGTCTTCAGGGGTCAGGACATTCTAAAAGTGCTCCAAAGAAGGACAACCGGTGAACCAGTGACATGGTCATTGCCGGCCAAGGATCACAGGCCTAGTAGTCTGATCAAAAGAAGAGCTAAAATTGGTGAAAAAGTTATGGTTGGTTCTGATAGAAAGGAGTCAGAACACACAGTGTATCTCAGTTTGATGCATATGGGGCTGCATATCCAAAAACTGGTTACAGTGCCCATGTCCACCGCCTACCAATGGGCACATGATCATCAGAACTGGACCATGGAGCATTGGAAGAATGTGGCCTGGTGGCCTGGTCTGGGTTTTCTTTTACATCATGTGTATGGCCAGGTGAGTGTATGTCACTTACCTGGGGAACAGATGGCACCAGAATGCACTCTGGGAAGAAGACAAGCTGGCGGGCGGCAGTGTGACACTTTGGGGAATGTGATGGTTGGGAAACCTTGGATCCTGGCATTCACATGGCTTGTTAATTTGACAAGTACACCAGTTCTTGGAAACGATGATCCCAGATGGCACTGACCTCTTTCAGCAGGACGGTTCGCCCTGACACACTGCAAAATTGTTGAAGAATTGTCCGAGGAAGTGTTTTATAACAGAGCTGTATGTGAAAATAAAGACGACAGAAGGGGAAGTGGATTGTAGGCACACCGAGCCAGTCAGTCCAGGAAAGGAATCTCTAAGGTTAGCTTACAGTGGGGCTGTGGCGGTTAGTGCTACTGTACATGCAAAACAAACCTTATCGGTTAATACATTTTTAATAGGTTAAATACTTAATGGCAATTAATCAATTAACTATTAATCACTAACCTCTCTAGTGTATTTTTCAAGACAGCAAATAAAATATAGACTGGTTTAGTGCTAGGTTCAAGAATTGTTAGTTTTCTCAATAAAAAAAAAAAAAAAAGAATAATTGCTTGATGTGTCCCCTGGCACGGTGGTGTAGTGGTTAGCACTGTTGCCTTGCACCTCCAGGGTCCGGGTTCAATTCCCGGCCAGGCTTGATTCCCGTCTCTGTGTGCATGGAGTTTGCATTTCCTCTCCGTGCTTGGTGGGTTTCCTCCGGGTACTCCGGTTTCCTCCCACATTCCAAAGACATGTAGGTTAGGTTAATTGAGGTTCCCAAATTGCCTGTAGTGTGTGAATGGGTGTGTGAGTGTGTGTACTGTACAGTATGTGTGTGTGCCCTGCGATGGATTGGCACCCTGTCCAGGGTGTACCCTGCCTCATGCCCTAAGCCTCCTGGGATAGGCTCCAGGCCCCCGCGACCCTGAATACAGGATAAAGCGGTATAGAAGATGAGTGAGTGACTGAGAGTGAGTGCGTGTCCCCTGTACCTCGATAAACTTACCGGCCGGGTCGCGAATCGGGGAAGAGGCAAACACACACACACATGCTGAAGACCTCTGTTTATTATCAGCAGAGAGAGCATATTTAAGCTTTTGGCCATGTGCCCTGTGTCACGTACATCCCGTCCATTAAAAGAACTGGTCATTACTACGTAGGTCATAGAGCAACCCGGAGACAGACAGACGATAGGAAATACATTTGCATTTTCAAGTTAAACAAAAGGGTTCCAGCAGGCCTGAGCTGTGCTTATGTATATTCGACTGGATACGGGCTATGAGAAGTGTTACCACGTAAGGACTCTTGAAGCACAATGAGCGGGGTTGTTTTATGAGCATAGAGCCATGGGAAAGTTCAAATCCTATTATAAAACCATCTAGCAAGTACTACATCAAGAACTTACTGTACAGTAGAAGAGGTCATAAATCAGGTAATTCATATGAAATTCAGTCCACCAGTTCCTCACTTGTACCTAAAAAAAAAAAATCTGATGTTATGAGTCATTAATAAATGCACCATTTTCCTGCTTCATCTACATGAACTGAAAGTTCCCAGAGTGAGAGCGGTCACCTTGGAGAAGTTGTAAAAGCATTAAGAGATTAAGGACGGCGGCTCCTCCTGTGATTGGCCGTCCACACTTGCTGTTTCACGGCAGGTGCAGCTGCTGATTGGCTCCAGGATCTTGTCAATGTCTGATCCAAGCAGAAGAGGTCAAAGGTCACGTCAGTACCTATACATCTCGCCCTGAGAAATGAAGGTCGCTCTGTGGTGGCTGATGGGAGCGCAGTGTTAAGCGCACCAAGAGTGGACGTCAACATGATCGGTCATGTGGAGAAAAAAGGAGAAAGAGGAACACACTGGAGATGGAGGTGAGAGAAGGACAACTGGAAGTTGGACGGAGGAAGGAGGTGATGTGGGAGTCTTATGGCTGGAGAAGTTTGGGTGGGAAGAATGCTCAGAAAGCCATCGTCTCTCCTGGAGTCTTGAGCATCGTTTTAGACTTTATAGCACAACACGATCATTATTTTAAAAGCTCCAACATCATCTCAATCATAATCTATATAACCAATATAAAAAATTTTAAAAAATCAAATCCCCTGTAGAACTAGGACATCTAGCAAAAGTTCACATCTTTGCTTAAAGTTAGCTTTCTGCTGAATGTTGTAAATCACTTTGGAGGGTAAAAAAAGCTTTTTGATTAATCACACAATTACAAGTGCTTTACGTATTTGCATATATTTCATGCTGACTGGAATATTAAATTCATCCTTTTTAGGTTGAAGTCAATTATAAAAATTGGCACAGTTCAGGATGGTAATGCTATGTTTGAACAGGATCGTGCAAATTGGAAAGCTAATACAGGCCAGTTTATGGGTTTACTTTCAGCTGCGATGAAAACAACTGGTCACCTACATCATGTATTATAAAGTTTTTAATAATTCGAAGCTTTTTTTTTTGTATATCTATTTTAAATGGGAAGGGCCAGTACCAGGAACCAGTAGGTTGTAAGTCTCAGTCTTGACTGGTTTAAAGTCATCCATGATCTATGATGATTAGATTACAGTAAAGATCCAGAAATCCAGATTCACAACATGATCGTGTATGTTTCCTATTTTTCTATCAAGCCCTCAAGACTTTTGCATTACATGCACCAAATACATGATTTTTTATATACGTGGGGCATTCAAGTCAAACCGGGACTTTAAAAAGTGATTGACATTTACGGATGATTTCAAGCACAGTACGGTGACGTGATTCTTGGCCGCAGTGAAATGATGATCCCGGTTGAAGTGGCTCAGAGCCCACTGCAGCCTTTCCAGTGAACATCCGGCGAGTGGAACACCTGATGTTTGAAGAACCTGATGCAGTAGATAACTTGTCACCAACTTGCAACTTCACATTCACACAATCAATCACCAACATCACTTGTACGTTACAGGAACTCGGCTGGGAGTTATTGCCACATCACTCGTATCGTCCATATGTTTGGGCCATTAAAGGAGTTCCTGGGAGGCCAGTGTTTCAGATGTGAAGCAGATAAGTTAGTGGGTAAGTTTGTTTTAATATAGAGAAATGAAGGGACTTTCAGAACTGTGTATAGCTATCAACACTTAATGGCATGGTGGCTTTGTGGTTAGCACTGTCCCCTTGCAGTTATAGAGTCGGTGCTTGGTGGGTTTCATCTGGGTACGTGGGTTTCCTCCACAGTCCAAAAACCCATGTGGTTTAGACAGATTGATGCTTCAAAATTGTATGATTGTGTATTTGTGTGTGCTTGTGCCTTGCTATGGCCATCCAGGCTGTATGCCGCCTCATCTTCTGAGATGCCTGGTATAGGATTGAGGCCCTCTGTGACCCTACACTGATATATTAGTATGTAAAAAATATGTTCTGTACATTATTTTATGTAATTTATGTACTGTACACAAATATCAATAGATGTATTTAAATGTTATATCATAAGGGCAGGGGTGGGACCAGAGATTTTCTTCTGATGGTGTTTTGGGGTTGCTTGATTTGTTTTTAGCGAGGGTGCTCTGAAATTTAGAATTTCCCATTACTGTGCCAGTCGGCACACGTGCACACACATACCACACACACAAGGTGAGATATTAAGCTTATAAGATACTTTAGCTCCAAGGTTCACGTGTCAGCCTACATAGATAAACACACCTTTAAATGAAACATTTCACATCTATTTATACCCCAGACAGAGCTTGCACACGAGCATCAAGCCACCCACAGGTCTGTGTACATTTCAGCCTCAGAATCAGAGATCACAGGCTAATGCTGCCGGTTAGCGAACACCTTGGCTATAAAATTAACAGCGTTCCATCCCATAGAGCTAATGTTGTATAAATGAGCATCTCATAGAGATAACTATAAAAAGTCAAGATTTTGTGCCTCAACTGGCGAATGCATTAAATCTGTAATAAGCAAAACAGGAGGGAGAAAAGATCGAGCACTTACTATTAGACCTTGAAAACAAAACTTTATTTTGAAATGAAAAATGATTCCGTTATCATATTGGCCATGCTTCACTAATTCTAAGTTAAAAAAGAAAGCAAGCAAGCAGCTCTGGCTGTTATGGTATGAATGTGAGGTCAGAAGTTCAGCATGTGCTGTGCCTATTGGCTGAATCAGACCATATTGCTAAAAATAATTGGGTTCTTTCATTGATGCGTTTATTTATTACTGTATTTACTACCCATCGTTTACAGGTAAAGAGTTAGTAGAAATAAAAATAAGCTGATCAGCATCTGAAACATAACTGCTCACAATTTCCCTTCTACTCAACATTTTGATTTCATTTATGGCGCGAGGCTCGCGAGTTTTTGGAGTGAGTCATGCTGTGTTTGTGTTTGGCGAGGATCGTGACAGTTTGTAAGGTGCATTGATTGTAAAGTGCACCTCAAGGCAAAAGTGCTGAATCGCTAGTCTCTATTGAGTGACGCGTCCACCTCGAGGAAAAAAAAAACTGCTATATTGGTCCAAAAAAAGCATTTAACTTCAAACAAATACCAAAATGGACTGGCAATGTTTCATTAAATTCTGTCTAGCCGGGATTTTTTTTATTTATAAAACTTATAATTAGTGAAAAAAAATTATAAAGTTATAATATAGTGAAATGTTTACTGAATTACAGTGATGCCTCAAATCACATGGTTTGATCTGCATGTGCTACACAAGCATGCATTGTTTTTGTTGCAGCTGGTGATTTTATAGCTGATGTCTTTGTCACATCTATCTTTTTCCTGAAAGTGGGTTTCACTTTCCCATGTCTCTGTCTCTTTATCTTCTTTTTAACAGGTCCATTAAAACAAGCCCTGATTGCGCTGCCCCATTCCTTATATGGTCCTAATACTTCCTGTCTCTCTGGAATCATTTTGTCTAACCAGAATATGCTAATGTGCTTCCTATCATTTGTCTGTCTGTCATCTGTCTGTTAGTGATGGGTCGTTCATGAACGATTCGTTCTTTTTGAACGAATCTTTAACGTGACTCAGAAGAACGAGTATCTCGGAGAGTGATTCGTTCATATTTTACTGGGCGCGCATGCGCAAATCATCGCAAAACCTCTGTAGGTTATGTACAGGAAACAGAATTGAGCGATTCTTTCTCAATGACTCTTCTAGTCTGAGTCGTTCGTTCCTTTGTCACGTGACTCCCATAGACGCTATGCGGTGGAACAGATTCAAAAGAACGAACGACTCCGACTGGAAGATATAAGAGGTGAACTGCTCATTCTGTTTATTATAATATGTCCTTAGCTACATTTCAATATTTTCATTACTGGAACTATAGCCAAAATTTGTGTATGTAGACGTGTTGGTGGTCTTTTCATTGAAAATGCAACATTTTATTTTATTTCCGATTAAAAGAACGAAATGAACTAAATGACTCAAAAAAAGATTTGTTCATTTCAAACTTCCCATCACTACTGTCTCCATACAGTTATAACACTTTGTTTTGGCTGAAAAACAAAAATACTGTGTCTATTTTTTGAAAAAATAAATGAGAGTACATTCAGATCCATCACTCTTCCACAGTTTCAGGGGCGGTAAGCATAACGGAGCTTAATTCTACTTGTTTTAATAAATTTTAAACTTAACACATTTACTTGTAAATGAAACAGTAAAGTCCAATGCTGAGGTTCATGAGCCCCAAAACTACAACGAAAACGAGAGGAATAGAAAGAGGGAGGAAAAGACCAGAAAAAGTCAGCAATAATCACTGGTTTAAAACGTCACATCCATGAGGCCAATTCATGTGAAATCATTTATTCCAACCATTTTCAAATTTGCACGTTTTCATTTCATTCGAGTCTCTTTCATGGTACACGGGGTAACATCATCTGCAGCTGTCTGTAAAATGTGTAGGAAACCTGTACACTCTCATAAACTTTTGTCTGCTTAATGTCACACCCATAATGTGATAAAACGCTGGATATTTTCAGGATGGTAATGATTATAAGAACTTTTGTGGATTTTTGTTTTTAGTTGAAAAGATTATGTTAAAAGTTATGCAAATGAATTCGTGGATACTGAGCTTGCCTGTGCTCGGAGGCTTTGTGTTTACTGATACGAGTCGAAATGTCACATCCATAACGCTTGAACCGTCCTGTGTTTTTGTTTCTGTTTATTTGTACAACGTTATTTGATTCATGAATATATTTCCATACGCAGTGGTCTACAACGCCTGCGCTGGTTGGAGCGTTACTGTGCAAACCCAATCTATTCATGTATCTCACGTAATGAAAAAGATTAAAGGTTAAAACTTTTCATCTAATTCCTAAATCGTTTTACTTTCAATTCTTTCTCAGACTTTCACTTTAACCAGATTAAACTGTGTGGGATGACATCATGAGGTGCTGCATAAGGTGACACCAATGCAAGTGACACCGTTGAATCTGTCACTGATATGCAGAGCGAAAGTTGCTCAACTCAGCGAGATCGAAATGTGTAGAGTTTTACATGTACAAGTGTGTATGAAGGCCCTGTGCCACGCCCAGGGTCCAGGGTCTTTTTGAGCATGCAAGGCAACGATGATCGGGCCCAAGCACCTGCACCATCGCTACCTGAGGGGATGAGGTGGGATGACATCATCGACCCTCCATATGACCCTCTTAAAAAAATTCCCAACATTGTGTTTCCCAATACATTCCCAACAACAGTGATGATGGATGGATGGATGGATGGATGGATGGATGGATAGATGGATAGATGAAATGAAGTACTGCATTAGGTGACAACAACCCAAGTGACACCATTTAATCTGGACTAAAGTAATGTTGGTCCGTGAAAGAAGGCGGAGTCTGTGCATGTCCATAGTAGCAGTAGTTGAGCTGCATTAGTGGATGGTTTAGCCATGTGCTGCATTGTTTTAGTTTTAATCTGCTTTTTTTTTTTCTATTAAACTTTTCTATGAGATTTGTGGGTGTGGTTATGTGTCAATCAGCAGCTTGGTGATTTATGGCTGATTACCGTTAATTATAAAGACACAAACCTGGGAACAAAATAAAACCTCTGAAACGTTCGTAAGTCTGACGGGATTGTTTAGTCCAAGCTTGACCATGATATAAAGATTGATTAATACAGTAACTGACACGCGATGGTGTCACACATCACCTCTTTGATGTTTTGGACACCAATGATAAAGTGAAACCCACGAGCTCATCCTTTCGAAAGGTCTTAAACGTCGACGACGGCGCTCACCTCCAGCTCTAACAGCGTTTGAATGAGAAATAAAAAAAGCGATTCTGTCTGGAAACGGCGGGGGGAAATAAAATAAAAATAGAGGCCATGAGAAGGACAGATGGCGTTGACATTTACCGGAAAGGGAGGCGTGATGTTGTCGTGGCTTCACAGGAGCCTTTCAGTCCAACCTTAACAACGTGCTCGATAGAACAGGGAGAAGATAAAAGTGTTGACTTAACGCTAGCAATTATCTGTGTGTTTTTAGCACAGTGGGAAACCTACAGCTGTAATGGACAAATCGCAGCGTGTGTTTGTTTCTTCCTGACCTTTTATTGGACTTTTATTGGTGTTGTGTTTGGATGGTGTTCGGTGTTCCGCCATTTCATCTGGACTGAGTGACTCATCTCTTTGGTTTTGTCCCCAAATCCAGACTGTCCAAATGAGCAAAAGGTGGAGGGATGGAAGGGGCAGATGAATTCATCCCAGGCACTCTGCGTGTGTGAGTGTGTGTATGAAAGAGAGAGAGAGAGAGAGAGAGAGAGAGAGAGAGAGAGTGGGTTTTATCATCAATTACACACGTTTATATGGAGCATCAATAAGGATACCATCTTACAACGAGCATGTTAATATAAACCTGTCATGTGTAGCTGCACTACTGTCAGAGCTGCTGTTCTGGAAAATTAATCAACACCTTCTCGACCGATCAGAAACGCACAGAGCCAGAGAACATGACCTGCGCAGGTTTGTGACATTACTGATCCGACATTATAACTGCCTTTAGAGAGTGTTTTTATCTAACAGGGTGATTCATAGCTGTGGAGAAACCACATGGGCTTACTCTCAGACAATACACACTCGTGTGCGCGCACACACGCACACACACACACGTGTCATCTCGATCACTGCAGTCATTTAGAAAACTAATTAATCTTTTCCCACACACACCACATGAAGCTAACAGCAGTGCTGAGAGAGAAAGAAAGAGAGACAGAGAGAGAGAGAGAGGTAATAGAAATACAGAAGATACACTGACAGATACTGAGAGAGAGAGAGAGAGAGAGAGAGAGAGAGAGACAGACAAGCAGAGAGAAAGGGGTGAGCAGCGAGAGAACACTGCTTTAAGGCTTGTTTTACGTAATTAAAAACTTCCTCCATTAATCACTTGCATCTCTCGCTCTCTTTTTCTCCCAAGATAGATTCTTATCTAAGTGCCTTATCTTTATTTCTCAGCCCATATCTGTGTCTGTATTTTTTTAAGGTGTGCGTGTGTGTGTGTGTGTGTGTGTGTGCGCATCTTTTTTACTTTGCGACATCTCTTTATATAACATTCTTTACATGCTCTTTGTTCACCATAAGGTGTTGATTAGTTTTCTAGAACAGCCACGTCGTGCATTTGTATATGAACACGTTCTTCCAGACTCGCTATCGTTTCTATGGTAACAGCTTGTTTACGCTGACATGTACAGTACGCTGTACAAACCACATAAACCATTAGAAACGGTTCATATGGTGAAGTTTTCCATAAGGAGATGCTTAAGTAACATTTATGGAAGGAGTCTCAAAGCTTTGAAGTCAAAGCTTTGCAGAGCAACACCAACAATAAACCCGCTACATTATATTTGAGCTATGTAAATAAGGGTGTATGCTAACCTAAAATATTGGCACCCCTTTAAATATGGGCGAAGATGTTCCCTGCTTCCCATGATGCCGTGCATGGAAAATATGGGTGACACTTCATGTTATTTGGTCCCCGGTCGACAACGGTCTGGTAAAGTTAGTGTTTATGCTAAACGTATTAATTGTTTGAATGTAAAGTAGATAATAAGGTAGGAGCGTAATCTGTATAAACCTCAGTCTGGATTATATAATCATCTTCATGAGGAATGAAAGGACGATGTTATGACCCTTAGACATTTGTTTGTAGATGATGTAATGACCTCATGTCTGGATGGGTCAGGGGTAGACATTTCAAATTACACACACAAACACACACACACAACTGGTACCATCACTTTTACCTTCTATAGGATTTGTCATCTCTTCAGCGGTTCATCACCATGGCAACTAAGTGAGATTAATTTAAGTTTAGATTCTTTAGCCATGTTTTTGCAGACAATAAAAAAAATCTCAATGTCAAATTACTGTAAAGTCATGTTCATCCATCAAACCTGTTTCAGCCACTGGTTCTCTTGACCGAGGACGGCGCAAGTTCTCGCACAACCCTGTAATTATATTTTTCACTGTACACACACACTTATAATACAACATATTAAAAACTATAGAAGAATTTACACAAGTACAGTAATTAACACAAGTACTACGATAGCACACACACGCCATCTGACATCTGATTGAATGAGAGACGTTTCATGAGTGGTGATGAAGAGCATAACAGCACTGAGACATTTAACTGTATGTATCACTTCATGTCCCAGACAGACTCTAACCCCTGATCAAGGCCACACTATTCGGGATTCAACCCTGGAACCCGGAAGGTAATGGAGCTGATATTCTAAAGTGGAAACATAAAGTAAATCTTAAAACCACATCCATGGTTTATTCTTCTCACATTTCGGCTACATAATGGCAGTAAGAATTTATGCTTGCTAACTGTCAGTTCCGCCAGTCAAGGTTAGTTAGTTCCCCCAGTCGTGTAAGTCTATGAGTTGGTGTGTTGGTTGATAAATAGTGTTTGTGGAACTTTTGCACAAAAGAAATATCACAGGTCGTACTGTTGTGCTGAATCACATGCTGATATTCATTACAACAGCACTCCCTCTCATGTGATATTGCTTAATTACGGTCACTTTTACTGGATACTGGAAATTTAACCCATAGAAGTTTCTCCAGCATTAGCTTCAGGAATAAGGTGAACCAAGTAGCATATAATCAGCTGGAAGAGTTATGAATGTCTAAACAAAACCCAGAAATATAAAAATGAATCATAAAAAAGATCTGTGGTTTGGAAGCAAAGAACACAAAGGCTAAGGAACGACAAAGGTTTGACACAGGAACATTTAAAAAATGGCAGTTAAAGGGGACATATTATGCAAAATTTACTTTTTTAGTTAATTTCCATCATTTCGATGGTGTACAAACAAACAAAATTTAGACACAAAGTCTCTTTGTCCTTAGGGTTTAAACAAGCCAATTAGACTTTCCATATCATTTGTGACATCATATAAAAAGAGCCCCCCCCCCCAACCAATTCTTCAGCTCTGCTGTTCCCCGGAGGGGCGTGGCTTCGATTTGGAAGAAGAAGGAAATAAATGGAAGTTGCAGTATGGAGTTATTATCTCAGGGGTTTTCCAGCTGGAGCATTTTGGTCGAGTTCTGTTAAGACGTGTGTTAAGTTGTTAAGGAAATTGAAAAATATGGGACCGTTTAAATAATGGTGCTAATAAGGGTGAGATGAAACACTGCTGAGAATGATCAGTTATGTGACTAATCGCCTTGCTGGCGCTACCATGACAACGGAACTCATAAAAGAGACATTTATCATCCTTTTCTTCTTAACAAATAACTTATTTACAGATAACACCAGAGCAAGCAGTAAAAATATTGAGATCACTCAGGATTGACTAAAAAATGTTTAAAAGAATGATATACATTAATATTAAATAACATCACGCATTATGTCTTGATACTGTTGATAAACCTCAATCAAAAGAGTTAAACAGACGAATCTGAATGATTTCTTTCGCTTATTAAATCCCATGCTGTATTTTTTACCCCCACAGAGAGACTCCTGAGAGCTTTCTGTTTACACAACGCAAACCTTACCATGGTTTGTTCTCATTATTCATGAATAAATTATGTAAAACTGAGACAAATCCGTTTATTAGCTCTTTGACAAATCCTTAGATGAAATAGAAAAATTCTCGCGTGCTGTGAGTTGACTCCATGCCATGTGAAATTAACCAAAAAGGGAAGGGAGCCAATACACAGAAATCTACATCTTCTGCACAGAAATTCTATCCAAACCCAGATCAAACCCGAGTGAGCCTTTATATTTCAAGTCCATTATTTAAAAGTGCGGATCAGCCAAAATGGAAAACACAATGTCAGCTTACTCCGAACGTTCTCCATCCATCAGCTAAGACACGCTTCTCTAGTTCGGCCCTGGTGCTACGAGGTTAATTGAAGTTTATGGCTAACAGTTTAGCATTGACTAGACTTCGCCTCAAAGGACCGGGAAGAAAATGAGACTCAGAAGATCTGCTCCAAAATTATTGGAACTGCAAGACCGGTTCATTTGTTTTTTGCTGTATAATGAGAGACTTCTTTCTGCGTTTGGTTTATTAAAACACTGGTATAAGATAGTTTTACATGGTATAGTATACCGGTACTACAAATGGTACAGCATCGGCCTTTGGAAATAATCAATACTTTTTGTGTATATTTGTATATTACATGTGTATAAAATCAGGCCTGGGCACCACTTCTAAAAACATTTCTGAAAGAATGTGTTGCTCTCAGGAGCTCAGTGAATTCCAGCGTGGTACCGTGATAGGACGCCACCTGTGCAATAAATCCAGTCATGACATTTCCTCACTACTAAATATTACACAGTCAACTGTTAGTGGTTTTATGACAAAGTGGAAGCAATTGGGAACGACAGCAACTCAGCCAGAAAGTGTTAGTCCATGTAAAACCACAGGACGGAGTCAGCGGATGCTGAGACTCGTAGTGCACAGTGGCCGCCAACTTTCTGCAGAGTCAATAGCTACACATCTCCAAACTTCATGTGACCTTCAGATTAGCTTAAGAACAGTGTGTATAGAGCTTCATTGAATGGGTTTCCATGACTGAGCAGCTGCATCCAAGCCTTACAGTACATCACCAAAGGAGACGTAATTTCTGGAATGAAGAGCCACGCTTCTCTGTCTGGCGATCCGATGGATGAGTCTGGGTTTGGCGGTTGCCAGGGGAAGGTACTAGTCTGACTGCATTGTGACAAGTGTAAAGTTTGGTGGAGAGAGATTATGATGTGGGGTTGTTTTTCAGGCTCGGCCCCTTATTTCCGGTGAAAGGAACTCAACATTGTGTGAACAGTTTGGGGATGTCCCTTCCTGTTCCAACATGACTGCGCACCAGTGCACAAAGCAAGGTCCATAAAGACATGGATGAGTGAGTGTGGTGACTGGCCTGTACAGAGTCCTGACCTCAACCCTATAGAACACCTTTGGGATGAATTAGAGCGGAGACTGCGAGCCAGACCTCGTCCAACATCTGGAAGAATGGTCGAAAATTCCCATAAGCATACCCCACTTCAGAGTTTGTGGAAAGCCTTCCCAGAAGAGTCGAAGTTGTTATAGCTGCAAAGGGTGTCAACAGCACCCTATAAAACGACCAACCATCACTTAAGGGGTGAGGAGAATGTTCTGGATGCAAGACTCATGGTTCTTATTCTCTGCAATCTCTTTTGGGATTCTACCCCTCGGGACAAACCTCAGCCTCGCTGCCTCCTCCAGCCGACCTGTCCACTGCCCAAGACTGGCCAATTCTACTCTCTGAGGCCTCCAAGCTACCTTCTTGACCACTCCGCAATGAGTGACTTCTTCTAACATGAGAATCTTCTCTAAATAAAACACCTATCCCTGGTGTTTAACCTTTAATCACAGTGATAATAACAATGACGTGTTTTTTCCTAGCGGGAAAAAAATTATTGAGTTTGCAATATGATCCACAGGAAGATTTTATATCTCAAACAACAGTGGAGACAGCGAAGGACCTTTTTATTTTTCCCAGAGACCAGAGTTGAAGAGAAGGTTGAAGCGAAGATGCGACCCGAAGTGAAATATTGAAATATTTTGGTTAGTGAGCAAAAAGACAAGCGCCTAAACACAGCAGTACGTCTCTGCACATGCTGTGTGGTAAAGCTGGTTTTCCTGAGTCTTATTTTGACATATAAGACTCTCTTTTCTATATATTCAAAAAGGACAGAAAAATGGACATTGTGCATTTTTTTTTTACTCTGAAGTGGACAAAGAGCCAAGCACAGCTTAATCTAGGGTTTTTAATTTTTTTCCGTTAAAACCTGATGAAGCTAATCTCTACAAAACATGTCTTTATAGGAACGGAGTCAATCAGTGAGCGTCTAAAAACTGCATGACCTGGGCAATTGTGTAAGACTGGACAAAGATTAAAGTCATCTAGAGTACTGTGCCAAAGAAGGACTTGAAGGAATGTTTTTTGTTTGCTAAGCCACCCAGTGACCTATGCATCATTCAAGCATAAAACACATCCAACATAAGGCATGAACCAGTGAGAAACAGGTGCAGAAGATCAGGCGGTGATTAGTTTACTGCTGATGCTGAATGCGGAGTGGTTGGAACAGATGAGAGGGGAAATGAGGTCGCTGCTGAGGTTTTTACATAAACAACCAATTTTGAACTTGTATCTTTAGACACTTTGCAGCCTGTCACATTTGTTCCTATTTCTTTCATTTCATCTACAACATTTATGATTTATAAATTAAATTATAATATTTATGATTTCTAACATACTACAATGTTGAACTACATTATAGATACAGAATTTATTTACTTCTTATAGCTTACAGTACATATTTTTGATATCAATGATTATTGATGATGTACACGTTTAAATGGGCGACTAAACACATAAACGTATTGTGCCTCATAAAACCCAGGAGTAGCCTTCACAACTACCTGCAAATAACAGTGGTTGCTGATGGAGTTTTGTAAAAGCTGACAAAAGATAATGACATCACCAGATAAATCTGACATACCAGTTGTTAAAACCTCAAAATTGCAGTGGAATAAAATGAATAAAAGACCTCCTATCATGTTGATATAGAATAATACTCAGCGCCAGGGTGGTACTGTACCACTACTGTACCGCTGCTTTGTCACGTCACCTTGTCGTTGATTGTTTTCCTCCAACAGAATGACATTAAACCTCAAACACAAAGACAGATCCAGAATAATCTGCTCCGTTCCTGCTTCAAAACGAATGTTAAAAGTTCATCTGCTCACCTGTATTAAGCAGAAGAATAAATCGTCTCCTGGAAAAGCTCAACTGCTCATTGGCATTCAGAAGAGCACTTTTTATTGGTCAGCTCTTAACGATTTGTAATTAGCGTCACAGTCGAATCCAACATTTCCTAATTAGCTGACTCGTAATTTTTTTTCCTTTTGCATAATGGCGAACAACTGCGCTCATAGATATTAATGAGATATGGAGTTTTAACGCCGTAATCCTCTTACAGACTGCCATTATGTAATATTTATTAATGATCTCGCTTAATCTTTTGCTAAACCACAGCACGCGCTGCATGCTAAACTCCTGGAAGAAAAAGAACCATGCGACCCAAAGGCAAACACAGTGTTAGTGTTTGGCTATATTTCTCACAGCGGTAGGGACTTATTTTAGGATTTTCATTTGTCATAAGAACGCTGAGTAATAACGGCGTTCATTAAGCCGTCCTCCGGTAGAAAATTGTCAGAATGGAATGGAGGGGGAAAAAAGCCTTGGCTTGGGTTCAAATCATTAAATCCAGCAACGCTTTATGGCCTGGAGTTTTTTTTTTTTTTTTTTTAGCTGCCAATACGTCTCAGAGATTACAGTGAGGAATATTCCTCTAATAACGTCCTGTTATTAATTGTAAGTTCTTTATGAGGGACGGTTTATGCTGTTCAGCAGCTGCAAATGCTGGTAAAGGTTCTGACATATATAACATGAATTGGAAAATATACAGCCAATAAAAGACTTGGGGTTGTGCTGTGATGAAACAGAATTAATGCAATTAACATTAAGTTTAGTTAAAGTTTATTATGTCTCCTGGTTCACACCAATTAAATTAAAATTTATGAAAAAAAAGCAAGATGTTGTACTTTGTATCCTTTTATCCGTCTCTTAACGTTAATAAGCCCGAAAAAATGATCTGAGAAATGTGAACTATTGTGAAGACATTGAGAAAAAGTTACAACTTTTCATTTGAGTGTGACAAAGCAGGCGGCATGGTGGTGTAGTGGTTAGCACTGTTGCCTTGCACCTCAAGAGTCTGGGTTCGATTCCCAGGCTCGATTCCCATCTCCCTGTGCTTGGTGGATTTCCTCCGGGTACTCCAGTTTTCTCCCACATTCCAAAGATATGTAGGTTAGGCTAATTGGCTGTAGTATGTGAGTGTGTGCCATGCGATGAATTGGCACCCTGTCCAGAGTGTACCCTGCCTCGTGCCCTAAGCCTCCTGGGATAGGCTCCGCCCCCGTGACCCTAAATACATGATTAAGCAGTATAGAAGATGAGTGAGTGTGACAAAACACTGACACTGGAGACTCCTTCCATAAATGTTACATAAACTTCCCCATTCAAAAAATGGCACCATGTTCACAATCAACTACCCACATTTTTTTTATCCATACCTCCTGACCAATCAGAATCAAGAATATTACAGCACTGTGGTTGAATAAATAAATACCTAATAAGTAAAACTTCAACTCTACACTTATAAAAAACTGTTTTCCATTGTTGACTCTCAAAATCTCCTGCTTATAAAACACACAATAAAGCCTACTGTAGTTATTAGATGTAGAAAGTTAGAATCCTCCCTTCAGCTTTACAAGTTGTACTGTCCAAGCCTGCTTTACCTTTACCTGATTAATCTTTTTTTACACTCTGTATTAAATGTTATATTTGTTGTTGATTTGCAACTTTAAGCATCATTGCTTAACTGATCAATTAAAGTTATATTAGGTAAATGTACACTGACGTAGACTCCTGAGGCTCCAGCCACAGCCACCAGGACAGCTACTGATAAGTTCAGCCCTTCGTGTTATTAAATGTACAGGCTCCAGTATGTGACGATGGTGAAATCAGTGTACATTTAAATTTACAGCTAAATATGACTTCGTTCTTATGTTAGTCATTGGATGAAAATTTGTGAACGTTAGTAGTACAAGTTAAACCAAAACTTGTGATGAAATTTCTAGTGAATGAAGACATAAATGGAGGACAATAATGGAGCCCACTACAATCATTCCCATGAACATTTCAGCGAGTAGAACGCTGGATAGTTGAAAATCATCAGATTACTTGTCGCCAATGTGTGGAAGAGACGCATCCGTCTGTGCCACATCACCCATACCGTCCTGACCTCGCTTCAAGACATTTCAACATATTTTGGACATTAAAGGAGTTCCTCGGAGGCCGGTGTATCAGAAGTGAATGAAGCAGGCAGTCCGATCATGGCTCTGGCGTACTGAGAAAACTTCTCACCTTGATGGTGTCCAAGCCCTAGTGAAACACTGGGATAAGTGCATTAGTGTAGCAGGAGATTGTATAGAAAAATAAAGTTTTTACTCTCATACATGTGTTGCAATTGAATGACACCTAAAGTAAAATATCCCTAGAAATAGGTTTTAAAAACTAGATTTTGTTTATTGTAACGTTAAATTAAGAAATAGTTAAGTCATATGACTAGATTAGAAATATTTTAACTTGCTAAATTGTCTTCTTTTTAAAATTTATTTATTTATTTATTTATTTATTGCAAGAAATTTCTGTTTGTGTGTCTGTATGTCTGTTTGTCTGTCCAGCCAGATTTTGTCGCAGTATCACTCAAAACTGGCTGGACAGAATTTTATGAAACTTTGACAGTATGTAGATCTCTGCCTGAAGTTTAATCTGCACCATAACTGAAATCTAAATGTTGAGTAAAAGTGATGTTATGAACAGTTATGTGTTGGATTTAATAACCTACATTAAAATAATCTACTAATGCGCTACTGTCTCAATGTAAACAAACACCTGCACCAATAGATATTAATTAGAAAAGATA